>JAQGBZ010000183.1:0-123129 GCA_034687125.1 Neelides folsomi | reverse complement strand
ATGCTTCCAACTTTCCGCTTTTTATTCCTTATCAGCATCATCCGGTCTAAAGTCTTAACCTTTAATTTCATTTGCTCTTATATAACTCTCTGAAACGGATTTAATATGTTACGTTAATTTTATATGAGGTTTTATTCTTCTACGAATTTAAATCTAATATTAATTCTCTTTTCCTGCTGCCTATTCTCTTCTCTGTACTTGGTCTTTATGGTAAGTATCGGGTTCTTTACTCGAGCTATTCTTTGTGTTTTGGGATGCCATTAGTTTTTACATTTATATTTGGTTATGGTGATTATTCTTTATTTACACTTTTAATTCGTTTCAAGTTAATTATTTATAATTCGAAACATGATATGTATAATTATCTCATTTTCTAATATTTACTGCCAATGATAACATTTTAATTGATAAATGAAAATGACTGTATGTGCATCTTGAAATTGTTTACCTTATAAAATGTGCTGAACGGAGGTTTTTATGTGTATCAGTTCAGTGGGTTATGATGAAGGTCAATAGGTGATATGATTTATTAAGGGTCAATTATTTTTTCTCTTACAGGGGGACAGCCATCAGGAGAACGACGGGGCTGATGAGAGCGCCGCATAGATAGAAATGGAAGAACACCAAAATAATAATGTTAAATTTACATCTTAATACACAAATAACAAAAATTAGGAGTTTGTCTCTGAAAGTAATTAAGTCTGTCTACTGCGTCTCTTAAATATTCAGAAGAATCAACAAGAAAAATGTACAATTTGAATTTGGAATACCTTACTACCTTAAATCTCTTACCTTCTTTTTAAATGATTATGAATAAGTTGTCAATATTTAGTTTAGTAACTTCCTACTCAATATGATCATGGTTAAATAATTTAATAAATTGTACAAAATGAGGTTTGGTAGAAATTTCTAATGAAAAACTTATGTTGGTCCAATTTATTTAACTCATCACTGTTATCATTCTCTTTTGTCATTTTCATGTTTGTTATAATTAATAAATTATTACAGATATACAATTATTTTAATTATTATTTGAATATGATTCGTTATTATTATATTAATTGTAAGTAATTATCATTGTTATCATTCATTACTTTTCTTGAGTATAGAACATTAATATATTAGTTGCACATTCATAATTGAATATACTATAGGTATAACATTTTGATAAATAATAAAATATGTATGCAGATCAATTTAGTATTTTTATCTTTCCGTGAGTTTATAAACTTCAGAGTCTGTAATATTACAAAAATACATTGATGAGATATGCTTTGTTAACCACTAAAAAATTAAAGCTTGCTTAATTGTTATTACTTAATTGTTAAACTATAATGAGTACTGCATAATATTCCTCATGGCATGACCTATCTTGATACATAATAAAGTAATACATAAATTAAATAGTATATTTGTGGCCGGGTTCGAAATCAACTAGATTAAAATGTAAATACAAATATACAAGACATCAGAGGATAAACGAATCAATAGAACTTTTCTCTTTTACCAGCCAAATTGTAGGTTGATAAAACTTTCAATTAATGTTCTCTCCATTTCACTCGATTTTGTTTGAATTCCCAAAGAGCATCAAGAAGGAAAACGATAATGCACTTTGCTTAGTTTAAAATGTTACTTACGAGCTATTCCAACTTGAATCATTTAGTTGGGTTCTCCATTTTTAAAGGTTTGTGCTCTCTAAATGATCATTGATTAACCAAAAATATCTCATTGATGCTGACATTTCCGGGAATATTTATAATGGGCTGAATGTTGGAAAAATTCCAAATATCGGTAGGGAAATCATCATTCCAATTTGGGCTTAAAAATAACGTCGTTGGTTGTTTCTTGAGTAAATTCTTTGTTCGACTTCACCTCGCTGAAGAATCTCGAAAGAGTTTCACATCAACATGTTGGTTGATGACATTCTAAAATAATATTTATGATCTTTTCATCTTCATCCTTATAAGATTTTTTTTACTCTAATGAAAAGAAAAACATGGCATAGTTGTTCAAGAACTACATGGGTCGGTTGATTGTAAAAATTGAGGGATTTGTGGATCCCATTAAATAAGGTCGTGAGTGAGTGTGAGAACATCAGGAAACAATTAAAATTAAAAACAAATTAAAGAGAGAATGCCGGGGATATATTGGATCTAATGAGAGTGATCTTGAGGCAGGGTGAGCGTTGTTAACCTTCGAACCTCTATTCTTGAACCAATTAAAGAGACGACGAGGATGGGACCTGTGGGGAGTCGTGAATCTGAGAACTTTTCTCTGTCCCATCCTCTACCTGACGAACTGAGTGTCTTTGGGTCTTATCTTGAGGACGTCTCTGCGTGGAGGGATTCAGCCCATCACCAAGGGTGCAACCTGACCCATGTAAATGAGAGGATTAAAATGTAAAGAGAGTGAAAAGGCTCCACAATTAGGCTGAAGGTTCCGAGGGTTCCTGGGAGCCTGCGGTGAATTTACATTGACTCGTGGAGAGGGAAATGCCATCAACTCATTTCCACAGGTAGGCAGAAGGAGAGGGAAGAGGTAGGAGGAATCTTATGTTCTTCTTACAGGCGAACCACTCGGGGAAACTCGGCCAAAAAGGAGATCTTGGCCAAGCGAAGCGTTCAGTTGTGCTCGAGACGTCGACTGGCACAGCTCTCTTCAACGCCTTCCACACCTGCCGATTTAATTAGCATTCCTCACTCTCAATTTCACCGGACTAATCAGGAGCCGCAGATCTTGAGACTAAATAAACTTCTTGAGAGAGTACAGAGACCTAATTAAGGACGAAGAACCATTGTCAATCATCGTAATTGTAAAATGTAATCCGGGTTCTCTTATATGAACTATAATAAGAGTGTTTTAAATTGCAAGAATAGAAATCTGTTCATGGCTCAAACGTGAGATTCCTGTGAGTGTTGAGTGATTTCTCGGCCGGCCTCTCGAGCCCACATACCCCCAAACATCAACTCATTTACTCCGACAAAAAAGTATGTTTTCCAATTTTTAATCCCTTATGACCTGTAATTACCTCTCCATTCCTTTTCATAAAGACAAGATATTCTTATTTGAGATTTAAAATTAATGAGATAAGTTCATCTTGTTTGGGATTATCCACGCTTTTACAATTTCATCCTCAAATACCCATTAAAGGTCGATCATATTAAAAATATGATATGTTGTTATTTAACTTTATATTGCTCACAGTAGTATTATCTGACATCTTTATCATACATCTGTACAGGTATAAAGTGTATTAAATATTAATATTAAAGCTTGACATTCTTTATAAATGCGTATATTCATTATATTTTAAATTATCGCCTATTATTACTTTTACTTTTCTCGATGAATTTCAACTTATTGACACCCATGAAAAATTATTCTTAATGGTTTTAATTTAAACCAGAACTTATTAACTTTTGAACTCTGTCTTTTAAACATGTTTAAATATTTTCATTGAGATACATTCATGCCACTCATGAGTATTTATGGTGTACCTAATCAGCATCAGGAACTAATAAAAGTGATAAAAAATCAAAGAATGGCATGAATAGGAACTTTATAAGGAATATATCAAAAACCAACATATCAAAAGATAATATACATTTCTAATAAGCGCGTACATACTATAAATATAGGAAATATACTCTACCTATGCACGTTCATAAATCTACACTAAATGTAAGTACAAATGTATGTAATAGACATTCCATTAGTTTATATTATTTTCATTTGTCATATCCATCATTTCGATATCTCTATTTGACGATTTGTTATTCGTTAAGTTGAATGACTAGGGACGGGTTGGAACGGCACAATAAAGGAATTCATTCTTCACTCTCGTTATCATACATTCTAAAGATTGATTGACCGACGCCAAAATTTCTTCAGTCCACGTACGAGGTACGAACATGATAAAGGAAGTCGTGTAATAAACAAGTGATGAAAAAGACTGTTTTAACAATCAATATACACACATACACGCAGGATAGATATTATTATGAGCATTTATTTATTCTAATGATTCTAATATGAAAGATTGTCTACTTTTCCTTTCATTATCATTCATAATTTCTTCTCTACATTCCTTAATTATTCCTCATCCAATGTCTTATGACATCAAAAAGTGAAAGAAATATTTATGAAGTTAAAGAAAGCATGAAAGGCTCTTGGAATGCGAATTGAATATATTTTTATTCGTTTCGAATGGAATTGGCGATTCCAATTTGTAAAGAGCTAGAAATGTTCAGAAGCTCCAAGAGATGTATCATTTTTCATTTAAGAGCAATTTGACTCGGACAGTTTAATTTTTTGAAGTGAAATCTATTCCTAATTTCTAAATTTATTGACCTTTTATTCACTACGTTGGGAATTTTAGTCAGCTACCACTGTTCCTTTTGTTCAGCTCAATGGAGAGTTTAGTGAAAATCTTAACGTAAGAAACGAGTTAAAGCCTTCATCATCTCTCTTGTAAGCCTTTCTGAACAAAAAAGATTCCTTTGGGTGACCAACGACGCAACTTTTCATATTTTACTTATCTATCAAAATTTCATGGTTTGGGGAAGCGAGGATTAAAAGAAGAATGCTCAACTCACTCACAGAGATAATTTCCAATAAAGAGAAAGAAGACGTTTATTATCTGATGGTTTCACATTTTGTAATGGGAATCACTACGCTTCTCATAATGTCCTATGGGAAATCAAACATTTTCATTTCTTACAAACTCATAATATTAATTACGGTCTTACGTGAAAAATTTCTCTATGCACTTAAATATCCCCAAGAAATTGTCCTAATGTTTCTTCTGCATTAAAATGAATAAGTTGGTTTTAACTTTCAATGATTTTTGTAAAATTTAAGCATTAGTTACTTATTGTCGTGAGATTTTAATCTTGCTCACTTCATCAAAACTTCCTACCCTCAAAATAATTATAGTTAGTTCCCTGCACATAAAAGTAAAATTTTTAAAGTAAGAACAATGCATTTTAATAAATCTTACTTAATTACATTAAATGCACTTTATAAAGTAGGGTTCATTCAATTAAATTTTTGTTAATATTATATTTTTTATTGGTTTATTTAATACATTTTTCTTTGGACTGAACAACTGTACATTTTAGAGAGTAATAATAATAATAATAATAAACTTTTTATAAAAAAAACTCAAACAGCCTTTTAATATTCATTCTATCACCTCTAATATCTCACGAAGATGAGTGGCAAGCTGTTATCTTTACTTTCATTTTAAATTATTCATTTTATTGAGGTTCAGATTTCCACTTCAATCTTTGGTTTATCATGTTATGAACACGCGTAACACGTTTTTTATTATCAGGTCGAAAACACTTCATTTCACCTATAAAAGCTTAAAGGGTTTAAACATGACATGGATTTTTATTAACTTTTAACCCTTATTTACATTTATGTAAACGAACCAGATTTCTTGTTGGTTTTTGTGTGTTGATATCACACATCAAAATATTTTCTGGTTAATGTCAACTTTTCCCAATTATTAATATCGAAAATCGAAACCCAATTAAACTTTTAGCTGGTTCATTTTAACTTTTAACATTTCCAAATATTTTTATTATAATGCATAATGCATAATGTATGATTTTTATATTAAATTGAAAAAAGTATCCCTTTCTCGTTGGTGTTTAACCAAGAGTAGGGATGAAACGAAAGTAATTATTAGAGTGTTGTAAAGTGTGTCAGTGAATTTAGAGATGTAAGCATCAAAGAATCTTAAAAGTAAGACAATATAAAAGGCATTTATGATTGAGCTTATAAAACTACGTTCCTCACCATATAACATTGAACTTCTCTTTACAATCCCTCCCTCCTACAACTCCTACTTTTCAAGATTTTCATCTCTTCCTCTTCCAAATAAACTCATTTTCTTTATTAACAAAAACTCACATTCCGAATATGAACGAAAGTAATTTTTTATTGAATTCATAACAAATACTCTCCATCATACGTCAACGTTATACAGGGTATAAGAATAAATTCGGATTTGTAAGGATTGTAACATCATCAATTCATTAAAGACCCAAATGCAAAATCTTTTACTTTACCATTCACTCATTTTTTATAATTATTCATCGTACCTACCTGAGTTAAAGTTCTGAGCGGTATAACGCATATACGGTATTTTGTTCAAGAAGGTACTTTTAAAAATAAAGAAGCCAATTTGTTTTATAATTAACGATTTTATTATAGGTTTCAATAACAAATTATCGATATAAAGTAAGTTGTAAGTACATTAAACATATTTGTATTTAATTGTACTCTAATTAAATCCTAGGTTAGTATTTCAGTATGCCAGGCGTAATTTGAGTACAAAATATCTTATTTTATATCCTAAAACATAAATAGTAAGAAAATTACTGTGCTGCACTCCAGTGACCTTTTATTTCTTTATGATTCTATTATATGTGTCTTTTATTTATTTTTCCTATATTCTCCTAATGACAATTAACACACTTTATAAGAAAACCATAATGTGTTCCTGGCATTGATAATTCGGCAATAAGGATGAGAACATTCTACACATGTACTTATTTGTTTCCGTCTTTATGTGCATTTAATTTAGGAAGGTATTTAAAATTAAATGACACGAAGTCATGAGCTCATGAGAATAGGTTAAGTGCTTGAACCATAATCTGAAATGTTAAAACAAAACTTTACACCTCTAACTTTAAGTATTAAATGGATCGCTGCGCTTGAAAGAATTGAAAACAATACGAATAGGAGAATTGTACCATGAAATGTTCCCTATTCAACATTTTATGACTATACTAAATATTCTACACAGTAAAATGATTTATTCTTCATAACATTCATAAGGAACTGATTGTGAGAAGAAAGCTACTTAATCTAATTGTTGGCTGACCCTTCTGCTCTTTGACCAGGAATTCTCTCACCATATTCGTCATTTGCTTATCTTCTTTTGTACGCATACTAATATGCATTTTAAAAAGGTTGTCCATTTCATTTTCACATGCAGCATAAGTATTTAGCTATAATACTACATATACAATCAAGCATACTTTAAAATTAATCTTAAATTTGACTTTTTGAAAATTAAATTAATTCCTAGTTGGAATATTCAAAATATATTTCTTAATTGTAAGTTTGAGTAAGAATTTAATGTCATTCGTATACTTAATTATATGTTAAAAGTAAACAAAATCATATCTTCGTAAATATTGTCTGGATTGTGTCTATAATGTCAGCTAACTAACTTTAAAGCAAATGTTAGTAAGTGGAGTCTGACATGTACTTCAACTTGTTGCTACTCAAATTGAAGGGTTTGTTAAAGCTTCGTCTTTGTTCAATGAAACAGATTCCTCCCATTATATTTTATGCGAGACAATAAGTTGTAAATGGATTACCATATTGGTAAAGGTAATCAGAATGGATAAGAGAATGTTGAGGCTGAAGCGACCTCATGGCGACCTCATTAACGTTTCACTCTCATCTTCCTATTCTGTTAAATGATCTATTTTATACGTCACATCTCTCACCCATCTGCATTGTTTCATTTCGTTTTCGATTTCAACAAATCAAAGTAGCAATAACTGAATAATGGGATCTGATCTTAGGATATTGACAAGTTTTCAATATTATATGGATTCAATTATAGATCAGATATCCTTTAGGAAGAGAAAGGAGAATGAAAGAATGCGGAGCATTGAATGGATTTGATAAGGTCTTGTAGTGGAATAGAATCTTCATCTTGAGATTCATCAAAGTTTAGAAAGGTTCATTGAAAATAATACATTTTTATATCCATAATAATATTTTATGATGGAATGCAATGAGGTAAAAAAATCAATTTCTCCTTTATTTGACAACAATTAGGTCAAAATTGACACACTTCGATGGTTCAATTTTTGGAGATGGATTTCATGCAAGATATTAAAACCTTCTTGTTTTCATTTTCAGAAGGTCGATTAAAAAGCCTTGTTTTTTTCTTGCTGTCAATTTTAGAGGAAATTGTTACACTTTTTTTTAATTTTGGACTTGTAATGTTGAAGCTAAATAAGTTAAATAGCTTCTATTCATAGCAGCAAACAACATTAAATTGTTATTACTTTACGTGCAAAACATTCATTGACAAAGTGCCAAGTATGTATTGAAATTAAGTGGAAAGACAACTCATTCCATTAAGTTATAAATTACTTTCAATATGGGAGTGGGAAGTGTTTTAAATTCCAAATTAAAATTCTTTAACTACTCATTGTATTTGAATAGTCATCGAATGCTTCAATACATAATACTTGTAGCACTCTATTTAAAGTTCTTATTGTCCTTAATTGCTTACACATTAGTTGGTTCAGGAACCATTTCACTTCGATTAAAAATGTCCATTTTGATTATACAGCTCCAATTAAAAGTTTTAATGTTATGTATAACATTCAGCTTTCGAACTTTTAAATAAAAATCAATAATTACGAATACACTATTCAATATTCACTTTTTGTTTTACAATATCCTTTTACACAATGCGCCAAATGCTAGCTTTAAAAAGAAGATGAAGATGTAAAGTTTCTAGTTGACTTTTTACCTAAAATGGCCAGTTTTTTAAGTTTTGTTGACTTTTGATTTTTAATGATCTCAAGATTTACTGGTTGCATTACACAAGGATACATTTAGGAAATGAAGGTCTTTGGTTTTATTATGTTTACTTTATAAAAAAATAATTGTATAACTACATAATATGTATTACATTACTTATTATGAGTTTACATGTCACTTATGTCAATATGAAAAAGGGTGGGATAATTAGCTATAAAATTGTTTACTTTTCTGAATATTGATGTAAGATGTATGCAAATAAATAGTTAATTGGGTTGATTTTTCTGTCAAAGTATGATTTCGTATAATCAAACAATAAGTTTGATCCAATTATCCCTATCCTATTCCTATACTTATCCCTAATAAGTGAATTAAGATAATATCAATTTTAAGATGTTAAACCCGATTTAGTTAAAAAAATTAAGAGACATATTAAGACCTTAAGTCATTTAATTATAATTTATTACAGGGTGTATTAGGTAATAAAAGTTCACGACATTTCAAGAAGTAAACACACTTATGAATAGAGAAAAGCATCATGTGTGGCAAGTAGCAATTGCAATTTCAACTTCCTCGTCAGTCATTATTTGAGCTATCTTATGTTTACTGCCATCATTATCATTCCGATCTCTATTTGCCTTCCCTCCTTCAGAACGTCGTAACTTGAGGCTTAAGTAAAACTTTCTACATTAAATATCAATTTATATCTCCTTCAAAAACTTTTTCAATTCTCTTCGAGTGCAAATTATGACTTACAATTATAAACTACAAACTTGTATAATGTCAATTTAATTGAAATCTCTGATCTTGAGTGTTTAATTATGATTAATTATTTTATGTAATATAGTCAATTTAGCTTTGAAGTACATATATTTGAATCTTTATGTATTTTATTTAGATATTATATTTAATTGCACTTATATGTAATATTATCCTACTTTTTTGTATAAACCATTATTGGATAGAACTCATATGTAATATTTATTATTATTGAAGTTCTTTGTGTATTTGAAAAGTTAGCATATAGGGAAGCCATTCCTAGTCTCGTATTATAAATTTTTATCATGAAGCTCACTTTCTCTTGTTGATTTGTTGGGTATATGAATTAGAGGCCTTATTTGACCTAGCTTCTCTAAATCTCTTCTACTTGTGAATTTAGAATAGAAACCTAAACTTCAAACGGTGGCTCAATTTTACATGTGTAGTTTCCCTTTGGTGAGTGAAGGCAAAATTCCCTAAAGATTTAACGATACAAATGAGTACATGTGTATCATCAAGTATGCAATCCTGTGTTATAAATAATTTAAGGTATAAGCCTAATAAGGCAATTATAGTTATAGTATATCTATCCATTTTATGTATCCATTTTGGATATATTGGTATGCAGCTTTAAGTAATCAACAAGTGCATATTTGGTGGTGTTTTTATTACCTATATGTGACATATACATAAATATTAAATATGCAACATGCTACTTTATTTATATTTATAATCCTAACCGTGCATATTTTGATACATTTGGAACAAAACGGTGCAAAGTTTGTATCAAATCAAATTTTGCTAGGTTGGAATTATTATTGAAATCTAAAATGCATATGAAATAATAAGCGATTATGAAAATTAATTCAACAATAATTCTTTTCCGCTTTTGAAACACGTCCTGTGAACTTCATGTGAGTGTGAATTTATCACGATGAATATCTTTCCAGGGGACGTCACGTATTTTACGTAAACTTAACTATGCACAATTGACTCAAGTTTGACATACATTGTGTAGATAGATATTATATTTAATTATAATAATAAACCACCTTTGAGCTATCAAAATAAAATATGTTTGACCGAACAACCCTTAATTGCAGGGTATTAAAAAGGAATCTTGGAAATCTAATCATAATAAAAGTTAATAAAAGTTTTGATTCTCCTTGTGGCTAATTGAGCACAGTAAAAAGAAATTAAAGATAAGAATGAGAATTTTTGTTGAGAAATAAAAATTGTTTGTGAATAATCTCACTTTTCTCACCTAGAAGTCCAAGCTAACAATAATGCAATTACGTATAACGAACTTGTCTATAAGCAGTAGTCAGAAATATACAAATACATACAAAAAACCTTATAAACTTTATAATATATCTAACATTAACTACTCACAATGTAATACTGATTCTTGACAATGATCAATATGCGAAAGATAACAAGTGATAAACGCTCAATAACTATGTAATAAATAATTATAAAGAATGGTACGTTCGCATTTCCTATATTTTAATTGCGAAATTACATACATGGGTAATTTACATAAAATAATTATAAATGTCCACACTCATAATGATATAATCTCACGATTAACAAACAATTTTAAATATACTCTAAGGTTGGTTATTATTAAGTATTTATACCTAACCAGCATTTTTCTTAAATTTAATATTATAATAAAGTTTTTTTAATCATACTTCATACCTACCCCAATAAAGGCGTGCAAAAACCGTTATATCACGATCATTTAAAAAGTATGTATGTTATGTCGTAAAAACTAATATAATGTTCAAATATTTATAACTAACTATTGTACAGAATAAAAAATATAGTTCATGGTATGGTTAATTTATCATATATTAATTTGTGCAATTGTTTGCCATTTGCAAAAAATTCAATTGAAATATTAAATATTGGAACAAAATTACTAATAAAGGCGTGTTGAATAGTTTCTAAAAGTTCATTGTGCATACGGTACATGCAAAGATCGATCTTTAGATCACCGACATAAATCTAGTGGAAGTTGAAAGATATTGCAAGAAAGTAAATGAGCGGCGATGATGAAGGAATCTGATAAGTGTAGATATATTTTATTCCCTATTCAATCTCAAGAGTCTTGAATTAAAAGCTCTCGAGCTCCCCTTTGTTTGATCACTTTCCAAGAGTGGGCAATTCATAGATCAATCTTTGGCCGACTCGGGGTGTGTGAAAACGTAAAGTACGAATGAATCATGTGGCTTTCTGTGTTGTTCTCCCCTTCATTGCATAACATGGAAAAGAAAGCATTTGTAAACTATCGTGTGTGTCTCTTTCCGTCAGCTCGCTTATTGCATCCACACTCTTTTTCTATTGTGGAATTCTTTAAGATGTTCTCAGAAGTGAAGAAAAAATTAAATCTAAATATTTCAATATGAATGAGCAAACTCGATTATGTCAATGTTTAAGCTTCGGCTACTGTGTATTAAATCAATTGATTTAAAGAATAGCGTACTAGTAGTTATTTGTATAATGGTTGTATCTTCAGATATGTGCAAACAAAAATGTTCAATACTAATACAAAAATGCAAACTGAGCACTCAAATGTCATAATCATTGACTATCAGTAATTGTAAAACTTAAATTGAAAAGATACACCTTAAATAAAATTAAAAAATATTTGTGGTGGAATATTTTTCACTAATGATAAGATTTTGGGGAGCAAGGAGGTTTTATTGCTAATATCAAACCTTATTTTGCGGTCAAAATAATTTACAAATGAATAATATGAATTAGCGAATGCGTTGTGTTAATAATTTTATAAAGTAAGTACAAACTATAAGTTAGTAAACTCAAGGCATTTACACTAACGATAAGAAAAAATGACACGAATCAAAGCGTGAAAAAAGAAATCAAGTTAAAAAATTGTAAAATAAGGACACAAGGAAATTTATTTCTTTATAATTATAATCACTCTCCATCTAACAATATGAGGTGCATGTCACCACAGTTGAAAACGCGATATGAATTTTCTTTATCTGGTGCATTTAAAGAGTGAGAAAGGAGATTAAATAGTCATTTGTAATAAAAAAGTAATAATAATTCATAATATAGCATTGAGATGAAGTTTATTCCATATAAGTACTATTTTAAAGTTTCAAGCGAAAAGAGATTCCATCCCCAAAAGACTCAAGGCGTAGATTAAGAATCGTCATTAAGTTAATATTATACGAGAGTTAAATTTCATTTTAATTGACATAAAGAGTTTCCAGATTCATCCCCTCGGGATTTGGACAAATCGTGATTGAAATTCAAATTTAGCAAATCATATTAATACTTTGTACTTTGACATACTCTCTTTAAACACAATCCTTACAATAGTCCTCGTTAGGTTCAATTTATCTATTTGTGCATCAATATTGCAAGTATCAAGTAGCAATGGGTATATTATATTTTTGTATTTTGGGATGGGGTTGGAAAGAAGTTAAATTCCAAGAAGGCAATAGAGCAGAGAACTCAACACAAATGTCCATAGTGGGATTAAAGGGGGAAATTAGAGGTGAGCTTGCATGTTTGTGTCCATGTTCCTTATTCTCAGCCTCCTCACCTGGCCTACTTTTCCACTTTCGCTTTCCTCTACCTACGGGCACATGGGGATCAATTCATTGAAGAATCTCAAAGAGATTAACATTATAGATCTTCATATACACAATTATTGTAGATCTTTTACAAGCCGATACATAAGAAGAGATTATAGCATCCACACTCCCTGGTGCAACTCATTTAATATAAAATATATAGGAACAGTCAAGCATTGGAAATGTCTAAGCTTATATATGTAGTTAAACAAAGTGGGAATGGTATTAAGAGTATTAACAATCAACCTGCACGGATTCGTAAATTCATTCCATTTAATCCAAGACTTGCCGGCTGTCAATTTACTTCATCTTAAATAGGAATTAGAGGCGTTTCGGTGAACTCGCCATTCTTTCAAACCACCGCGTATCTTTAGCCTTCACCACTCCTCTCTTTCCACACGTAGATAATTATGTATTTATCCAAAAATGAATGTTTTAAGCTATCAAATCTCCATCAAAGCCATCAATTTCCTATTGGACAACGCAATTTGGGACTTGAACCACCACGCCCTGCATTCCGACAATCTTTTAAAATTATTCATTAAATATTATATACGGACCGACGGCTTCCCATTTGTTGAGGTTTAAAATAGATAGGAAAAGTGTTTTCAATCATTTCCTTTGCGGCCTTCTTCCTCCTACCTTAACTATAATTAAGAGGACCTCAATGAGACAAAATTGTACGAGATATTTTGCAATGTTCAATCCCTGAGAAATCTCATTTAAATTTCATTATTCCGAGGACAATGTAATTTTAATACACTTTTGATTAGTAAATTGTCATTGTGAATTTTAAGTTCCTCCACGCATACAAATGCCCTTTTATGAGGGTGCAATCACAATAATTTATTTGAGCTAACTTACATTCCATAATAATTTTAAATCATATAAAGTAGTGAATTATGAGTGCAAAAGGTCTTTCAGACCATCTGCGTATTAGGTAACAATTCTGAATATTTATGGAAGCTTCTGTTGTACAAAAAAACTTCCTACTTGCTGAAATATGTATTACAAACATATTAAGTTTATGTAAATATCACAATTGTCATTACGTCTTGTATTGTAACTCTAATAATAAATAAATCTTGTTGTATTTTAAAATTACACATGCTTAAAATGCAAGTTAGTTGAGCAGAAGTCATGTGCATGTCTCGTTTGAATATAAATTCACTGTGAGCTAAGAAATGACTTTTACAAGCTCATGTGAACACCAGAGGTGAATTTGTCATTTAGACAACAATGAAGGATTTCAGTAGACAGATATTGACGACGAGATTCTGGACGTGTGTGTGTGCAAGTTGCAAACAGCAATATAACCATATATACTTATATTTATTATATTCATATTCTAAAAGTATGAAACTTAACATGAACATAAATGTATCAAAGTTTGAAATGTGCACTTTCTTACTCTCGCTCGTTTCATTTCCCCATTTGTGCTCAACAATGGGGCAATAATAAAGGCCGACTCTCATCTCAACTCTGATTGATGAATCTTTGACTAAGCGATTCCTCATTGACTTGTATGATGTATGTATTTTCTACTTTTAATACTTTCCATGCAATTGAGATGAGAACTAACGTTGCAAATCATTTCGTGTGTGTCCTTTCGTCTTTCATCACCTTGTTTTAAAAGGATCCAAAAAGACCATTTTCTCATTCCCATCATTCAAAAATCTACAATGGAATGAAGGGGAGAGTCTAGAAAGGCGTTGAAATTAAAACCCGAGAATTCCTCGCTGTAGGTTCATCATTCATAATTCATGAAGTCATGTGCAACATTTATTATTGAAACATGAAACTAATACAAATATGAGTTTACAATATCATGTACAAATATGGAATATGCTAATTGACACCTTGTCGATTGAAATTAATTCGCCCATATTTAACATATTGAATTATCTTTGAAATAATAAATTGCCTCAACAGTACTTTCTTGAACCTTTTAAACTTATATCTCTTACAAAGTGCGAGTAACACATGTTCGTAATATTAATTTTCAATTATGACATGAAGCTCCTCCTTCAATTAGCCTTTTTCGGACATATGTAAGTTTGTTGACAGGTTTGATTCCCTCCTTCATCACGTTATTAACTTCAATGATTTCTTTATGCATAAATAATACCTACAGATAACTTGTGTAATTTATTAAGAATGATAATTATTTTTAACCATTTGGTTGGCTGTACATAAATATTTTATGTATTTAAATATTATAAGTATGCATTTATTGTAACTGTACATAGTAGGTCATACATACCTAAGTATAATGTACCATGTACCATCAATTCTTTCTACTAATAAATATGTATGTAATAATTTAAATTATAATTAAAATGAATTATTACAAACGGGGTAAAAATGATTTATTAAATTTTAATGAAAATCTTTGTTTGATTTCCAGATGAGCAAAGAACAATTGAGAGAAAATGTTGAGAAAAGCCAAGCGAAAAGAATATGCGGGAAGCATTTGAGGAAACTGAGTCCAGTGCAAACATGTGGATTCCTCCTAGTCTTGTGTTCATTCATGGTGGGGAAAGCGGAAGCGAAGAGCGAGTCCCGGGTTGTTTGTTATTACACAAATTGGTCAGCGTATCGGCAAGGACCAGCTAAATTCCTCCCTGACAATATCAACCCCTACTTGTGTACTCATTTAATTTATGCCTTTGGCGGCCTCACGTCCGATTCTGGAATTAAGCCATTCGACAAATACCAGGATATCGACAAAGGTCAATTTAAATAAACTGCTTTACAATAGTGCTTGTGTAAAACATACCTAAGTAATAAAATTTAAATGGGTAATTATAGAACAATTGAGTTATTTTAAAATCGATGTTTAACTAAACGAGTTTTTCAGGAGGTTACACGAAATTCAATGGCCTGAAGTCGTACAATAAAGCCTTGAAGACTCTCATTGCAATTGGAGGGTGGAACGAGGGATCGGGGCGGTTCTCACGGCTCGTTGCGGACCCAGACGCTCGACGGTCTTTTATAAAGAACTCGATCCGGTTCCTCCGGCAGCACAATTTTGATGGGCTGGACCTTGATTGGGAGTAGGAATGAAATTCTATAAAAACCAGGCTAACGATCGGAATTTCTCTCTTCATGATCTCTTTTCACTCTCGTAGATACCCGGCGGCTAGAGACGGCGGAGAGCCCGAGGATAAGAAAAACTATGCAATCTTCATCAAGGTAAACAAAAACAAACCTTGAGACTTTCTTGTTCCAGGTTTAATTCTCCCTTGTGGGAATGACAATTGGGCTACTGCAACTTCCACCTTGGCCCCTTTCCTATTAATACACTTTTAGCCCACAATTGACATTTAACCATAGGATTTGAAGTGCACATAGGATTTGTAGCAGGGCAACACGTCGTGCTCTATCCCTCCCACTCCGTCTTTAATTTCACTTTTTCCATTATCCCCCTTGAGCACCTAGAAATTGAAATGAGATTTTCGTGAAACACCTTCCTCCTACTTCATCTTTTTCAATAACAATCAAATTTTAGGACCATTGTTCAATAACTATATTTGGAACAATCATTTCAATCAAATTCCCCAGCCTTGCAAAAGGCCCAAATTATTATCCTGATTGTTAAACTCATATCATAATCATAAGCCAGAGATAGTCTCTTCATCCTTTCAACTAACCCCCACCAAGTAAGTATAACAATAATATGTAGTAATGCAATTAAAGATATTGCCTTCCATGTCGGCAGATTGTGCTACTTTAGTAATAATAATAATGCCTTGTAAATAACATGATACGATCCGTACCTGATGGAATTACAATGGAATTAACAGTCGACATTTTAATCTTGTTCTCTCCGAACATTTTTACGACTCTTCGCCACCCCGCACCTTCTTCTCTCCCCACTGTTGGAAAACATACCATACATTGATATATGGTACATTTAAATCTTCACGTCTACATTATTTAATCTTTATAAGACTTTGAGAAATGATGAGGAATAATTGTCAATTTAGCTCTTAAGTATGCAGATCAAGTGCGTACTGTGAGTAGCTAACGAGATCTACGTGAAAAAGATGAAGAAATGAGGAAACAATAACTCTCATTTGAATCCAGTTATTTATTTATTAAGTTATTTTATTATTTCGCAAAGGTCTGTGTATGTGATGTAATGAGTTGGAGTCGAGGAGTGTCGTCGTATAAGTAATTTGACTCTTGCATGGGTGCTCTTGCAGGAGTTACGCGAGGCCTTTGAGGAAGAGAGGAGAGGAACAGGTCGAGCTCGGCTCCTCCTCACTGTCGCTGTCCCAGCCGGAGTCGAATGGATCAATAAAGGATTCGACGTCCCTGCCATCAACAAGTAATCTCAAGAACACTTCTCACATTCAGATCCACTTAATTGCCCACTTTTAATTACTCATTTTACCTCTCTCCCTCTCTTACTTCATCCAGCTCTTAATATTCAGACTTCGTATTTCTTCGGTGGTTGCGAGAGTCCAACTCCTATTGTATTATACTTTACATGGGTTTTTATGTAGACGAAATTCAGAGGCGTTCCTTCGCCCTCTTCCCTCATCACCCTTCCACACAATGAAGAAAATTGTCCTACATTGCAGAATTTTTGATACTCGCTCATTGTTTCTTTAATTCCCCGTCTCACTTTCTTTGAAGGCCTTAGGTGCAAGTGACACAGGTAGAAGATATAAGTACATAAGTACATACTCATTACTGCAATTGTATGCCCAAGATGTAATTGAAATTTCTTTTTCATCCACGTTAGATAGAATATCTGTAATTGACACTGTATTTAAATACTCATAGTAAATTGTTTTAGCGTTGTATAAATTCAATAAAAGAATAATAGTTTTCATGTGTCAAGAAGGGGAAGAACAAGTGTCAATGCTGCACTAACTCCACCACTCTCTTTCTTGATAAATTACTCGTGTGATTTCAATGAAAATTTCTCACCGGGGGATCGTAATTGGATAATTATTTAAATGTTTCATGGGGAGTTTTATAAGCATTGGTTCCTCCGAACAATGTGTTCTCTCTCCGACGGAAGAATTCAAAGAACTAATACTTCACGTTTACGAATCCATTATGCCATTTGTATCATTGAGATTCTTGTTAATTAAATTGCCAATTGACTTTCAAAGAGAACGTTAAATTCAAAAGTAATTAAAAAGTCTGGCTCCTTTAAAATCAATACTTCCACCATTCTACCTCAGTGACCAATTAGTGCAAGTTGGAGATTTAATAATTGACCATTTAAGTAACACGGATGATTAACACAATGTTGAAATCCTATATTGACATAATCCATTTGAGAACTGATGAGACTAGAAACAGAAACTGATTTGGGCTAAATAAAATAAATAACTAGTTATTATATTACAAGATTAGCGAAACCTTTAATGAGTCATGAATAATTAATTAATATCAATATTCCAAGATTTTGTTCATTTGAAAGGGAGTGGGAATTAAAATCATTTCATTCAAGTTTGATCAACTTGATTCATTAAATGTTACAATTACAATTTATAATGACTCTATTTCATAGTGAAATGCCTACCTATTGAAAACATCCCAATTATCTTTCAATTTACTTTTTATTATTCAAAACCTTTGAATGGGAATCTGCGACGAGTAGCACACGAGTCATAGAGTACAGTTTATGATTATGTATCTAGATTTCACTCCCATGTTGTAAAAGCTTCAATTATGTCCTCATGAACAATTGAAAAAATACCAAGAGCAAGTTAAATGGTTTAATCCAATAGAATTCTCATATTAATGAGTAATTTGTTTTGTTAACAAATCCTTAATGAATGCAAATGTCTTAACCAATTTGAATAACAGACACATCGATTTCTTCAATTTGCTGACTTATGATTACCATGCTTCAACGGAGCCGACTGTGAATCACCACGCACCGCTGAAAGCCAAAGATGGATACTCCGATTACGATTACAAGAGCCAACTCAACATCGTTCGGAACAAACATTCATTGTTTTCCTTTCATTGTTGTCCTTTGGCTAATCAATATAATTTCAGGAGTACACGGTCGAGCATTACTTGAAAGAAGGAGCCGATGCGGACAAGTTGGTCATTGGGCTTCCAACGTACGGGCGATCCTACACGCTCTTCAATGTTGACAGTACGGACGTCGGAGCTCCGGCCTCAGGCCCTGGCACCAAAGGAAAATACACCAAGGAACCAGGATACTTGGCTTACTATGAGGTTCGAACCAATTGCGAATCATGGGAATTTTTTCCCATTGCAGAATGATGGCTATTTAGCCATAAGAATTACTTATGTGCTAATGAAATGATGTGGAGATTCCGTACTCGAAGGGTTCATCCTGTACCATACAGGGTGTATGGGAAGTGTGGAAGAAGGGAAAGGAGTCGGAGTGTGGTGGTGTGGGAAGTAGGATAACAGCCGGCACACGGAATTCTTCTCACAAATATATAATAAAACATTTCTTGGGGAATATCACCACTTCATGCACGGTGGAAAATAAAAACAATGAGGAAAGGGGTTTTAATGTTCACTCACCACAGAATATAAATACAAGTCAAAATCCAGAACAAGGCAATTGCACCAAATACTCATTGAATATTTGTACACGAAGCAAAAGTGCGTTTGGTGTTAATATTTTTCTACGTAATATTGAATGTTGGATTAATTAACTTGTAATGAGACCAACGTTCACATACACTTCCCCACACTTACCTGAGTATAATTTTGCAGTTTAGAAGTTAGAAGTGTGAGAAAATGATTTTTATAAAAAATCATATATGTAATTTTTTCATATACCATTTATATTAATTTAAGTACAGATATTTACTAGAATTATTATAATTATTTTCTATATTTGAGATTTTAGGTTCACGAATGAAATGTTCAGTGGCGATTGGAAAGTTTATTTCCCTTTCAATAATTTTCTTTAAAATTCAATGTAGGACATTTTCATTAATAAATCTTTTCAGTATTTATTTTCAGTAAGGCATTGACATGGATAGGAATATCATTTTTTGAAGACCATCTGCTTGTAAAGAATAACAGTTGGCATTGCACTTTGCACATGAATTGATTATGATGATTTTCGAGAATCGTCATAATTCATGTGCAAAGTGCAAAAAATCAACTTGATCTTGATCAATCAAATATGAATTAAATAAAAATCAATTTTTAAATCTTAAATTCATCATATTTAGTATCACTCTATTTTATAAAAAATATTTTCTGCTTTATGACTTCGTGACCGCGGTTTTTACTTAACTTAAGTTTTTTCACAAAATAATTTATCAGACAAGTAGCCAGACATAGACACCCATAAAAAATCATTTAAACAACCTGGTTATTTACCAAATAAAGTGTAGTGCTGTGATATACCTACACACAATAGTAATTTATGGAGGTATGTATGCATTTTTATTAGTATAAACAGGATGTAAAAACCATAAGTATGCGTACATACAATAATGTACATGCAGGCTGAATACAATAAGATATTATTTCGATGCTTATTCAAGTGTATGTATAATTGTGTATCTGGCTCCCATTATATTTATGAGGCGAGGGTTGACATTTATGTGGGAGTTTACTCTTTTTAAGAAAAGTGAGAAAACCCCATGAATATACAAGAAGAATGTAAATATTTTTTTAGTCCAAATATCAACATCAAGCAGTCGTTTCAATTGTTCATTCATGTTCAGTTTTACGTGAAAAGAGAAACTTTCCAATGTTCTTTCTTTGGGGAGAAAAGGACATATTTGGTTGTAATTGTAAAACCTCAAGTTTATTTGTATTTATTCATGCATGAAGTGTAAAGAACACACGTTGTTTGTCACATTCACTTTTTGCCCTGAGTTAGTGAGAAATCTCCTTAATTGTCCATTTAGATTAAATCCTATGTTGTAAATGCATTGTTAAAAAAATACACTTTTTTGTGTTATTGGTATATTTAAGCTAGGGTCTTATTATTATTATATCCGCATTAATTTTACAATACTTATAAACTAGTGTTAAACAATTTGTGTGAAGAAGTATACTGTAGACATTTAATAATAATACAATATATTTTATATATCTACAATATATCACTTTTTGAAGCTTTAATGAAAATCAAAAAAAAGTGTGCCAGGAATGCAGAAATAATTTATATTTATTGTGGTCCAACATAAATATAAAAAATTGTTAATTTTTTCTAGATCTGCGAGGGAATCAAATCTGGAGATTGGAAAATGGAAAATCCTACGAGCGACGCCCAAGGACCTCATGCAATTTACAACGACCAATGGGTCGGATATGATGATACGAGAATCATGGCAATTAAAGTAAGGCATAGACAAGTTTCATTTATTGTTGGCAGCTTAATAAAGAACGTAGAATCACTTTCAAGAGCTAATTGTAAAATTGAAATTGATTGTTCTCATAAATAAGTAAATCCTCTTATTCATTTTCTAAATGTAAAATGTCTTAACGGAAGGAAGTTCTTTACGTCTTCCTCTTTAAGTGACTTCCTAATAAGATAAAACTCAATAATTATGAAACAACCGAAGAAACTTTCTTTGAGCTCTTGATAAACTCACTAGACTAAGATGGGGATAGGAAAACAAAGACACATTCAGCTTCTTCACTTCTGCCTTACATCTGAGAATTTACTTTTTTTCTAACAATGATTACATCTAAATCTTTTGCCTCTATCTTTTTAATGAATGATTTAATAGATAAAATAAAATACACGTCAAACGTGCCAATAAATAATTTATGCTAGGTTAGTATTACTCTATATTCAATTTATTCTGTTAAATAACGAAAATGTTTACACTTTAGAAATATTTTACAACTTTCATCCATTTATTAGCTATACTGCGCTATACAGTATAGTGTATAAGCGCATAATAATTCAACAATATTTATTTATTTATATGAAACTTGACAAATATCATTAAAACTTAATTTAGGTTTAATGCCTATTCTAAATGCAAAATTGAATATTCATTCGAATTTAATTATTGAACTCAAAGAGAATTATTTATATAGGGAAATGAAAATTAAGATTCCGTTTAACCTTAAACCGCTTAGCATAAATTAGCAAACTAAACACATCAATTAACTATTTACTTTGATTAAAATAGGCAAAGTGGGTGAAAGAAAACAATCTCGGAGGAATTATGTTCTGGTCTGTCGATAATGATGATTTCCGTGGTTCATGTCATGGAAAACCATTCCCACTCATTGAAGCTGCCAAAACAGCCTATTACACCGGTGAAACCCCGACAAAATCTTCATCAAAGTTGACTCCAATTAAAAGCTCTTCAAGGAATCGATTTACCTCAACAAGTCCTCGAAGAACCACCACGCCAATTCCCCCATCCACCACAACAGAACGAGCAGGGAAACGAAAGAACAAAAGTGGACGAAATAGGAGACGTAAGATTAAGCCCAAAACGACAACCACAACATCAACAACGACCACAACCCCAGCACCAACAATTGACCCATTGAGAACTCCCGCACCTCCGACGACCCCCGACCCAGGCGTTGACTTTGAGTGCAAAGATGAAGGATTCTTCCCTCATCCCAGAGAATGCAAAAAGTATTTCTGGTGTTTGGACGCCCCTGGTCTTGGTCTCGTTGCTCATCATTTCACATGTCCTGCCGGTCTTTACTTTAATAAAAATACGGACTCTTGCGACTATTCAAGAAACGTTCCTTGTAAGCCAGGTGGAACAACAACAACCACAACGACAACCACAACGACAACGACTCCTAAACCCACAACGACAACTGTAGCTCCTGAAGATGACGAAGTTGAATATGAATATTATGACGAGGACGAAGAAGAGGAAGAGAAAGAAAAAGACAAAGGGAAATCAATTGAGAAGGCAATCAATGCAGGAAAATCTGTGAAGGAAATCAAAGACATTAAAGATCTTCTTGGAATTATTAAGAAACTTGGAGGAGTTGAAGAACTTGAAAAATACTTGGAAGAAAATCCCGGTGTAGCTGATGAAGCTGTTGAATACGAATATGAAGACGAGGTTTGTAACATTTAAAGAATAAAAATACTACCATTTAAATTAATAAATATTTACTATTTAACATTAATTTAAATATTAAAATGGATAATTGAGCGAAAATAAATATACAAAAATATTACATTTTAGGAAGAGCCAGAAACTTCAAGTGCCAAACCATCAACAACCACAACTTCCTCAATTCGCAATAGATTTATTCCAACAGGAAGTCCAGGAAGGAGTCGTTTTACTCCAAGCACAGCAAATAGCTCCCCAGTGGTCGTCGTCTCCACTCCGTTCAAATACACAAATATCCAAAGGTCAAGATCTAAAGTCCAGCGAGAGGAGGAGGAAGAAGAGGCCGCGTCAGAAGCACCAGAGAAACCTTTGAAAAAGAATTACAATGCGAGGAAGTATGTGACATTGGCCAGGGGTTCATCAACCTCTCACCCTGCAAGCACAGAGACGTCAGTCGTCGTTCGTTACAGCGATGAGGAAAAGTTGCTTGAAGATGGACACAAAGCGACTGATCGCCCAGACAAATATGTAACAATCAGTCGACCTTATGCCAAAGTTGCAGGGAGCACAGTGGAAGTTGACACGGAAGAAGAGAAAGACAAAACAAACAACAATAGATTAAGGTCAGTAGTAAACCATTTACAACAATGGACAGCAATTTAATCAAAGCCAACTTTAAAGGAAAAATTCAATTTTATGTTCCTTTTGTTTTCAAGATATATCTCCGTATCAAGACAAAGAGAAAATGACAAAGCTGCTGCTGAAGATGAAGATGCCTATGCTGATGCAGCAAAAGAAGAAGTTGATGAGGTAAATCGTAAATCAAATCGTTTAATCACTTTCATTACTTTATTAAAAGTAAAAGCCGAGTCATCATCTTATTCGTTGATTATTAATTAAAAATTAATTAAAAACCAATTTAAAATTATTTGCAAATTAATTGTAATCATTTCTTATATTAAAGGAGGAAGAATATGAAGATGAAGTTCCTTCCACTACGACCACCACAACAACGACTACTTCTCGACCAAGGATAAGGATTCCAACGAGGAAAACGACCGGAACTCCTGTGAGAGCTCGTTCCTCAGGTGGACGACGTTCAACCACAACAACCATTCGACCGGAGGAGAAAACCGAATCTTACACAACAGCGAGACGAAATCGTAATTTCTCTGTTGGGAACAGAAAAAACGTTCTTTCAGGGAGAGCGCGGTCGACGACGACTCAAGCCCCCGATACGGCTGAAAGGTGATAATAAGGGATTTTTTTACCTTTTCCATTCCCAATTTTATTAAAGCTATGTATAAAATATCTATCAAGCAAGCATTTTGTTAAACAAAATTTTTTTACTCACTCTGTTCAATTTTAACATTTTTTAAAATACTTTTGTATGATAAACTTTATTTTTTTAAATTAATTTTTTACTCATATGACTCACAGTGTTGTTGTGTATTATGTTGAAAATATGAGATTTCTCACTAACTTCTTTTTAACTAACAAAATCTAACGGCAAATGCTCGCTGTATACAAAATGCTCAAACACTCTCCATAAGAGCTGTTTCTTAAATCTTCAAATTCTATATATTTATATTTAAAAAGATTTATCTTGATGATACTTTATTTTAGATACTTTTATAAATACAATTAAATATTATAAATATTATAAATTACATTATAAAATAAAAATATTTTTTATTAGAATGAAAATATTAGATTAGGTTTGTTTAGTTTTTTAAAAACTTTAAATAGCTTTGTGTATTATCTAAATTAAACTTTAAATTCATTGATGGTAATGAAAAAAAATTAAATATTTGTACTTATACACGAATCAAGAGGAGCTTTATTTTATATTAAAAAAACTAATACACTTTGCATTGCAGAACGGTTATGGGTAACAATTTCCAGGAATAAAAACTGTAAAATCAAACACAATCATGAACAAAGTTCTTGGGCACATTTAAGGTCACGGTCTTATTTAAAATTATAACTCTAATCCACGCTCCATTTTTTGATGTTTTTTATTTAGAGTAAATTCCTTTCTATCCATTAATCCTCTTTATTCTTTGTAGAAACGAATGGTATATTGCTTAAAAAATGCATGCAAGTTTTATCACTTTTTGGGCCATAGGAATCTTCGTATATAACTAGCCTTTATTATACATTTTAGACTTATAAATAGTGAACAAAATAAGGGTTATATCTCCAACAGACAAATTGTAATTTTGTAATATTAAATTTTGAAAATGCAAACAAGGACATTTTTAATGATCCTTATTATCTACTTTACTTTTGAATACATGAACCAAAAAATGCAAATACGTATTATGAACATTTTTGTAAATTATAGAGAATATAAAAGTGAGAATTTTATATTTAATATTATACATGCTTTCTCTTGAATAAAATGAATTAGATGCCTTCACTCTGAGTTTCAGATGATTGTGGAGAGTGGCTGGGGATCGTAATAAGCAGACTTTAAATGGAACTACTTTGCTAAATTAGATTACATAGTACTATTTGCCGTAATTACTTTCGAGTGGATGAGCGTAAATGAGATGAGACAGTGAGTCGCATGAGAACTCTAATTATTTCCTCTTTTACTATCTATATGCATGACCTTTGTCTCTATAATTTCCCTCGAATTAGCATCTCAGAGTATTACACAAAAACGGCGGCGGTCGAAGTAGTTGACACGACCACGATTTCTCCATCTTCGTCCACAACACGCGGTCGGTCTAGATCTCGATTCCGCACGACGCCGGCTCCAAACATCATTTATGCCTCGACCACTCTCAGCCCACTCCCAGGCCAATTCCAAAGCGCCGTGATTCGACGACGAGTTCGGACCAAGAAACCTACACCGACGCCTACGACCACGACCACCACCACCACCACAAAGAAACCCAAAAAGCCCCTGAAGCCAACTGACAAATACTCACAAGTGACCGTCGTGGACAACGGAGACTACTATTACTACTACTATGATGATGTTGATGATACGACCGAGTCGATTGTCCCATCTGGGTCGAACCATCTCGCCCGACGCAATCTGGAAGTTGTGGACGACAAGGACTTAACAGATGATGGGCTTACAAAATCGGAACAACGACATCGCCCAATTAGCGTCCTTCCTTCCTCATCAGCCACAGTGCCGCTCTCGGATAAGATCCGATATAATAAAAAGGACGGGAGCATTGAGTGTCTTGATAAAGGGATTTATCCTCATCCCAAATCCTGTAAACGATTTGTTCATTGTGCCCAGAAGGAGAATGGAGACGGATTGAGGGCTTGGATTTATTCATGTCCGAAACTCCTCGCATTTGATCCAATTGGAGGAATGTGCAATTGGGCACCTAATAATAAAAAAGATGGTGCAAGTGCATGTGTTGATTAAATCTTATGGACCAAATGTCATTCCAAAGACACTTATACTCCAATCTGTTGTTTCTTGAATTGCCACATTACAAAGATATTTAACTTTTGTGTTTTACTTAATCATTGCCAAACAGCATCATATTTTATATAAAAGTGACACTTTATTGTGAATATGAGTGCTGATGATTACCCGGTGTCCCTTTGTAGTTTTATTGTTTTCAGCAGTATTTTTTTAAATATAAATGTAATTTTGAATTGTGTACTTTAAGTCCTTTATTACTTTTATAAACCCTAATTTGTTGACCAGTAATTTTGTAGATTCAATTAATGTTTCTACCTTACAATCTTTTATAATGCAGTAAAAAGTGCAAGTAATAACTTTAATTCTACGAGAAATATTTTGTCTAGTTTTTATTCACAAGTATTGAACTTCAGTTCAGAGATTATTTTTAATTAGTGATGAGAAAAAACAAAAAAAATGAGTTCATGTGTTTAAAAATACACTCACTTGATTCCAATTCTCAAAACGCATTTTATCAAAAATTGCCTTGTACAAATCTTGAGTTAAAGTACCGAATGATTGAATCTACTACCTATGTAATCAACTATGTAGGTAATTTATGTGTATAATTTCTTTAGGCAATAATTTTTTATCGTACCAACTTTTAAAAATACAGATATGTGCATTATTGTATTATTAATAAGTAGCATTTTTGTATTTTGAATGTTAGTATCTATTATTAAAGAGGTTATAATTTACTATAAATTTAATATTGATGAAGCTGATGATACATACTTACTATAGGTGGTTTTACATATTATACACATAAATTGGTATCTGACCGTATTGTATTTTGCTATCCTTGGTATCTAACAGACTTATTACCTGTACTATATGAATAAAACGACGTATTATATCTACACAAATATGTATAAATAAAAGTAAATAGTTAGAATAATTACTTATTGTTAGACACAAGAAAATTGTATTATGATTAATTTAAATAATAAAAACAATTTTATAATTAAAATTAAACTTTAAAAATAATATAAATATTTAAAATATATTTTTTAATTTTTGTGAGTTCTCTAAAGTTCTATCAATCTGCTTCTACAGAATATAAATTCAAGAAAAATTTATACACCTACTTATTATAATATGTAATAAAATTATAATTATAAATAAAAGTTCAAATTACTTTCAAATGAATATTTCTAAATAAAAAGAACCAAAAATTATATGTTAAACATTTATTGCATTACCTGGATTTTTACATTATTAATAGAGCAATCAATTGCGAAATAAAAATTTTCCAGTTGTAATGAGAGATATTGACCAGCTTTAAAATTTTTACTACAACTCATAATGATTATAATATTAATTATAAAGATGCCACACATGAGGCTAATTGGCTAACTATTACATGAAGAGTTCTCATACACAAATGACAAATATACTATACGGCAATGCTTATGTACACCTCTTGGATAAATTAACTTTAAGTAGGTATTACAGATATATCATTACCTATATGGTATACCTCATTACTTATAGTACAAATGCTCTCAAATACATATTATGTATAGGAGTAAATAAAATAAATATTTACTCAAACTTGAAGTAGTTCAGATATACTAAAGGTATTTAAAACCCAATTTAACATGGTTATAAATTGTTAGCAATGGAAAAATTTGAAAGCATAAAGAACGATAAAAGGACTCAATTGAGATTACACTAATCGCTCTTGAGGGAATAAAACTATAGAGGTTGTTAACTACATAATTCTAATCCCACTTTCTACTCTCTTTTCATCCTCGTATCAATCATAGGCAATATGACAAATTACCATTACAGATAATTATAACATACAATATAAATGAATACTTAATATAGATGAGTACTACATTAGTAATACTACTTTAGTAATAACTACATAATATAGGAAATGTCTAATAGGGTGACATTTCAGACACATAAATACTTTATATGACATTTGCTATATAATTTATACATCGTATTATTAGTATACCAGTGATAATTACTACTACATGCAGAAGATACTAAGTCTCTGAGGAGAAATTAAAACTTGTATGGTGAACCTATACCTTATCTGTAATCATTGTTTCTCACGTTTGTGTTTGTAGTCTTTTGTCATCTTTTAAAAAAGCAATTTAAAATCATTATTTTTTTGCCCGCTGCTAATCATATTAGTCCAGTAGTGGCTTTTGAAGAATTTTCTTAAAAACATGCCTATTATTAATGTAAGTTTACGTACTCTATATTAGGTTTACTCTACATTCATGGCATCAAAACTTTCATGACCGAGTACACTTACTCATTTATTTAATGAATAAATTTATTCAGGGATCATTAAATACTTTAACTAAACGACAATTTTCCCGCATTCTTGAGAATACATTCATTCAAATTAAATCCACATTTCGTAAATCGTATTACTAAATAAATAAACTTATTCCCCTTATTACCAACTTGAGCTCTGTTCAAAATACGTACATACCATAAGGATAATATTCTACAATAATCTTAACATCGCTTATCCTCAATATTAACTTTAGATAGTAAAGTAGATAGTATACCTTTAACCACAACAGTTCCATTTGTTAAATGATAATTAAAGAACCAATAATAAATCAATCTAACATTGTTTTTTGTTCAAACATACCTTCGAGTGAGAGATAATATTATTTATTTTTGCGGTATAAATATATTTTGGAAAAACTTGGAGTTTTGTAAAACTAAAATAACTACATGTGTATAACATTACATCAGCATAACTGCATAAGTAATAGATACTAGTGAATACATTTCGTTTTCTCCTACTGTAATAATGTATTTTCCAGATTGGAAAAGTTCAAATAGACAAGTCCATTATGTAGCACTTAAAAGGAAGCACTTAGGTTTAAATGACTTCACTGAGTTTCGGAACCTATTCCTTTCTTATTTCTCACATATGGGGTTGAAACGGTTGGAAGATAAGAGTGGGAGTGTCGTCGGAGCAGAAGATTCAATAGTTGGAGTTTGAGCCGGGGATCGCAGGCTCCGGAATAACTCTAAGGACGCATATCCTCGTTGTTCAGTTCTCATCTTTCTCTTCACGTCTCCTCTTCCATTCACTCACTTAATAAACCGTTACAATGTGGTTCACGCTAACTTTCCATTCCATTCACGAGTCTCGGGAAGAAAAAATTATCATTAAAAATTGAAATCAAAGTGACTGGAAATTCAATATTAACCCTTCTTTGTACTTGAAGGTGACTTTCGTTTGGTGAACTTGGTAAGCCCACACTTCCTTTATTATATACTTACATATACAAAATATTAGTACGTGTTTATATTACTTCATATTTCGAAATTGTGCACGCGTGCAATTGAACTGTGTACAATTTTATCTCTATTTATCTATTACTCTATGTACATAGTATAAGTATGGTATTTTGATATTTTGTGATATTAATTAGAAAGCAAAAGTCTAGTTTAGAACCCCAATGCTGGCACTTATGTTATAAGTAACAAGGATAGTGTATGCTGATAATTAATTTAAATGGTAAGTCGATTAGGGAAATATTAAGAATTATGAATTATTTTTATGGATATCATGGGTGCGTCAAAAGATGCTTTCTTTTTTATGCGATTGTCGAAAGAAATAAAGCAACTTTTGACGCACCCTGTACTATTTTATTGTTTCACATTATAAGTATTCATATTTTTCATATACATACTTACAGATAGGTGAGTATTGTTTACTTGAAGACCTCCAGACTGATTTTGTAAAATTCTCCAACCTCAATTTATACATATTTTTAAGAAAATTTTTACTATGCTAGCATGTTCGCCATCATAGAATAAGTTTTCTATATAAAACTGGATACTTGATACGGTTAAGTGGAGTTTTCTGAAAACTATGTAATTTATAAACTTTACATCAAATAAAAAAATTTGAAGAGTATTCAAAGTTTAAAGCAAAAGACTAGTTTAAAAGTTTCATATTACAATTTGGAAGAAGTTTTATTCAAGAATACCTACCTAGAGATATCCAAAAAGGGAACGTATGTTACATATCCAACTTATCAAATTATACCTAATCTATCTGTAGGTAGGAGTTTTTTACCGAAGGAATAGATATAATAGCTCATGTAAAAAGTAAAAATTCCAAATTTAAAGTTTATTGATTATTTATTGAATCGATCTTACATTTAGAAATAAAGTATGTATAATGTTTTATTCTCATGAATTAAATTATGTATGTAAGTACATTCAAATAATAACAATAGATAATTTTAGCCACAAGCTAAATTTGGATGCATTACAACATAGGTTAATAACTTACAAAATATAACAATCTTAAAATATGACCTAAGCTGGAAAATCAAATTGTGGTAGGATCTAGCATTAATACATAATAGGTAGCTAGTAACATTGTAGAATGTGTTTGATTTAAGAAGTTACTTATCTATGAAGGGCAACTCAACATCCGGGTAAATAATCACAAAAAACATTGGCTAGAAGGCATATATGCCTTCTAGTAAAAGAATTCTAACATTCTATTTCACATATCAGATACATAATGTATGTACATTTTATAATAATATTCTCATATAACAAACACATTATTCATTTAATCATGAAAATATCTCTTATTTTAGGTCTGGAGAATTCATAAGTATTTATCAAGTAGACTGGCGAGATTTTAATTTATCCTCACTTTAATAAATCCCATTTCTTTCAGCTTGGAAGTGTGCGTGTTCGTGAGAAGAATATTATGGTTATTTTTAATAAAGTGAACCAACTAAAACTTAAAATTGTATGGTTGAAACTGTTGAAAGTGAAAGGAAAGGAAGAAAATAATGAATTTGATTTTAACCAAAATGAATCGTCCCCTAATGAAAAGGAAAGGTGAAAGGAAGGAAAATGGGAAAAAGTGCGAGATTAAACAAAAAGTGCCGTCGTTATTTCTCTTTTTGTTCTTCGTCCTTTCATTTTCCACCCCAAGTGCTTCGCAACCTTTGGTTCAAAACAATTTTTGCACACTTCAGAACAAGACCCTTTCGTGTGATGGAACAAATATTAGGAGCTTTCTCACTTTAGAAAAAGCTTTAAGAAATCTTGAAAAAAACTCTCAAACGGTAAGAACCTTAACATTTACAGATATGTATATAACAGATATAGAGTATAGTTTAATATGATAAACCATATATTCTTCTATTTGTTCATAGTAAGTAAAGAAATTGTATTGATAATTCACTTTTTAAGGTTGGGACAATCGACTTGATACAAATCTCAAATCTTATGCTACTCAACTCAACTTTTCATTTAGAAATATTTGCTATTTTCGAAAATTTGAAGTTCATTGAATTTCACAATTGCACATTGAAATACGTCAAAGGTTTAATTTTAATTTACTTTTATAGTATTTCAAAGTTCAAAACATTAAATATATATTTTCTTTGATGATTTACTGAAGCGTAAAATAAATAAATAAAGTTAATCCCTTTGTTGCTTTTAGATGTTTCAAACCATCCATTTTCGTCTTTTCCACTCAACTCTCTAAAGGGACTCAAATCTTTGAAGATTTTAGGTTTAAATAAATGCTCTTTTATACCAGATTTAATACTACACTATACAAAATATTTATACGTTCACACATATCCTACAATATCTAACATACCGTATCACATTGTACTTACATATGCATGTATGGAATATCATACGCATACCTTACTGTATTGACACATCTATTGTATACTTATGCTATTGTGTATGGGTCCAATTTTAGATATAATACATTTTCCTAATGTCCACAGGAAGCAACATAACATGTAAATGGGTTATGGAAGAGCTTTGGGAGCTATGGACGGAAAAAGAAGGAGAAAAAAGCAATTTCTTGAATTTCCAAGATGACATTTTTTGCGAGATGGATGGGACGACAACTGAGAACTCCTACACATTTCTTGGAGTTCTCAAAGCCAAAACCGTATGCTACATCAAATATCAATTTGCCTCATTTGAATCATTTGATACACCTAAAGTGATTTATGACCAAATAAAAAACTCTGAATAAGTAGGGCCAATGAAATAAAAAAGCCTATCATTTACATCAAATTGGAATCCTACAGGCATTAAAAGAAAAATGCGGGAAAGTGGATGATATTGGATGCGAGTGCAAGTTGGAAGCTCTCCGATATAATGAAAATATCCCCAAAGGTCATGAACCTGTTCATAATGGAAAACACGGGAATGTATCAATTTCACTTGAGGTCAATTGTACAGGAAGGAACTTGACAAACCTTCCGGATCTTCCTTCTCCAACAGTTCGACTTTATGTGTCCCACAACTCAATTAAAGATATAAGCCCGCTGGGGAAAAGAGAAGACTATAAAGACCTCCAAATCTTCGACGCCAGCTACAATGAAATTGCCAACCTTGAGCCCCTGGACGATTCGCCATTTCTTTCTCGTATGAACTATCTTGGTCTCGACCACAACGAAATCGAAAAGGTACATTGACTCCTCTGGGTTATTTGTAAATCTCTAAGGTCCAGTCAAAGTTAAATACAAACTTTCTCTTTCTTTTTTAGTTCCCTAGTAGGATTCTCAACGCGATTCATAGAACTGTCGGGAGTGGAGTGACGAGCTTAGGCTACAATTATATATTGTGTGATTGTTACTCCATCCGTGACATTTTGGTACACAATTTTATATACTTATAATATTTAACTAAATAGTTATAATTTTAATAATAATTTACAGAGTTCAATAGGAAATAAACTAATTTTATAATATCAACTTTAGCCGATTTTTAGACGTGATATAAAAAAATTCTTCGACCATGAAAAAATATACTGCAGCAATTTTAAAGACAAATATGGACATCAAGTTGCGGTAAACAAAATTTATTGATTTCTGAATTTGAAAAGAATTGATTTTAAAGATTGAATATCTTTTTTCTATCTATTTTAGCTAGCAAGATTGAGCTATAGTGTAGCCTGCATTCAAGAAATTGAAGATACTGAATTTTGGTGGTATATAACAATTGGAGTGGAAGTATTTTTCATATTGTTGATTCTTGGAAAAACGTGGTTAGATAAGAGGAATTATCGAGAAACCGGAGCACTTCCTTGGTTTTCAGCAAAAATGCCCCGACTCCCGTGTGATTTTATTCTCGAAAGATTAAAAAAAGATACTCCGTGTCTGCCCAAACAAATTCCCCCAGAAAAACGAGAGAGAATCAATTTCATACATAAATACGTTCGTACAAATGATAAATAGTGTAAATTCAGATAAACATATTTAGGTTGTTGTATTGCATAATAAATGTAAAGTAAACTCAAATAATTGTTAAATAATAAGTAGAGTATAGTTAATATTATTTTGTAAGTAAGCATACTAATTGTAAAAGTATTAATGTATTATATTGTGAACTCTCAAAACAGTGATTGTGATTGATATACCTATGTACTATATCCATTCCAAGTAAGATAAAAGTCTTTGCTTGTTTGTAATAATGCTTAGGTAAATTATGTATCATTATTAGGTATGTTACTTAACATTAATGTTATTAACATAAGTCCGATCAACAAGTGTGCTAGTGTGTAATTTATGATTTGATATAAATGAAGATGAATGTTTAATGGACCATAAAATGAATGATATAAATTGTTTTCTATCATTAATCATTAATAAAAGAGGTTAACTTTCACATTTTATTACATTACACAACACATTTAAACTTAAAACAATATTAAGAAACGTAACGTTTGTTTAAAATTTCTAGTTAAAGCATAATTAATGCCTGTCGTAATTGTTATGTATTCTTTTAAGAAAGAGTATTTACAACTATTTATTATAAGTAGTATTAGAAGAAAATTTAACCTTTTTATATTATTCATATTCGGGTTAAAATTGGATGTCCCCGTTTGTACTTTTATTGATTAATAGATTTTAATTTACTAATAATTTTAATCAAATATTTTCAAGGACCCATTCATCTTTGCCAATTAGGAAAGAAGATCAAATATGATAACAATAAAGATTATAGTTTGGGAAGAATAAATTACATGTCTAATTTAATAACCATAAACTTATGTAAAAATTTAACAAGAAAAGAACTGATTTTAAATTTTAAGCATGCACTAGAAAATCATCTAGAGGTATATTATTGTTCAAACAGAATAAGATTTAAAAATTATTATACAATAATATAAAACCTTATTTGTATACAGACCTACTTATAATACATTTATGAAAATTATATTTACTTATTAATGGAAATGAAATGAATGACTAGCGTTTAAAACCACAAATCATTTTAAAATAAGTAATATATCTTACATACCATGCATGTAGTACTTTGATCAGTAATTAATAGAGATGCTCATCATAATTGGGCATAAAAGCTAAACGAATTTTAAATGGCCAATTAACTTATAGCTATATGTTTAATTATAATTCCTGCAATAAAGATTGTATACGAAACCAATGCCCAATAATTAGTTTATTAGTAAAATGACACATCCAGATTTCAAACAACTATAGTCTAATGCTTATATTCTATAATTAATTTAACTAATTACGTATAGATTACATACACATACTTGACCATCACACAATTTCACATCCAAGTGAAAATCGTATATTTAATGCGCATACGTAACTACTTACTTTAAAGTTAATGTATAAAATTATTGAATCTAAAATTAATACTTCATATTACAAAGAAACTCAAAAGGTTCTCCTATATATTTCCGATCGATACATAACATAACGTTGAGTTACCTAATTGATTTGAAATTGAATTCAATTTTTGCATTATACAGTAATATATGTAGTATAAATTTTCAAATTCTAATTATGTCATTAAATGTAAGATAATATCCAAAACATATTATATTTTATTATCAATCTATTATAATGAAGGTATTATATGGCAAATCAAAATCAACTTCATCTACAAGTCCAAGTCTTAATAAATATAACTATATTACATAGAGTATACCTATATATTAAAACTTAAAATAAAAGCCGTTATATCGTTTTTTAAACTACTAAAATATTTGTATTTAAAAGAGCTATTTTACAATAGATGCTTAATATTATTGCATTAAAACAAATAGTCTGGTAAAGTGAAACAAATGGTAATATGCCATTTTAATATCAAATTAAGAAATTAATAATATGAAAAATTATTGAGAACAATTATAATTACAGATATTGTACTTATTATATATTATTTTAGGTATACATTATATCAAAAATTGTTCGGACTAACTCTATGTTACCTATTTATTATTATTTAAAACTGCATATTTGAGTAACGGTTTAAAAAGGGCAAAACATACATATTCAATAAAATCGAACGTTATTAGGTATGTAATTTTACTCTTGACTTGAGTATATAATAATTGAGTTAAAATTGACATGACCATGATCACAACAAGGTGAATATTAAAGCGGGATATAAAATACTCATTGAGAGTTTAATTACTTATCCAACATACCCACGCTATTGGCTATTTAAACTTACACTTAAATATCCAACTTAGCTAATGTTTGGTAAACATTTAAACTTACCGTACAAATTGTTACCTCGTTTTAAAAGTAGCTCTTTTAAAGTACTTTTAGATAAATTCTCGTAGTATTTACATTTAAAACAACATCTCACTTGTTGAGGCAATAATTAGCAGATGATGGATGAGATGTCATTGAAGCTTGAATGTAAAAATTGAGATGCATCATTTGAGTAATGTTGAATATAAAGAGAAGAGTCGGAAGGATAAGAGCTTGATTAAAAGTGCGTGTTCCCCTGAAAGGTTTGGTAGGTTGATTTGGCTAAATCTTTCCGACAATTTAAGTTGTCTTTCTTTTGATGCCCAAACAGTTGGCAATCCCAATGATCGCGAAGGAAAAGTACATCTGCAAAATTCGGCGGTGCAAAAGTCCAGGAAGAAGAGCAAAGAAGAGAACTAAAATATGAATAATAAATAATAATTTTATTAATTAAATTAGTGACACAACATTCAAGAAATTTGCAATTTGATTTACTAACCAAGAATGTAAAGGATGAAGAGGTTGTTGACTATGTTTCCAATCCAAGCAAGGAGGAGAAGCAGAAAAATGACAATCGATGAATACTAAAAAAAATTCCACATATGTTACAAATTGCTTTTAATTTTTGAATTTTCAATATGAATTTTCAGTTTATTTCATTTCATGTTCCATTCAAATGGCATAGGTACTCACGAAATTGGGTCTCTCCTTTTTCCATTCGTCAAGTGTGACTTGAAAATTCCAGATTTGAACACTGTAGTAAGCAATTCGATTGACAAAGATTGAAAATTTCTTTTCTTTTTCTGATGTCCAATCTTCTGGATAACTCACAGTTTTGGACACCATTGGAAGGAAAAAGTCAGCGAGTGTGACCACGAGGCCAAAAACGGCAAAAGCTACACAATCATTTAAAAAATTATAAACCTCTCAATGTTCTCACTCCACATCTCCACATATTCGAATATCAAGATTTTGACAAAAATATTTAAATATTATGATGTAATAAATTACCTGTGATAATTGGTGGTTCCACATACCAAAGCAGCCTGAAATACAAAATATTGATAATGGTCAAAAAAATCGAGTAATTTGTCATTATGAAAGCTCTTCATGTAGTTTTGTAAATAGTAATCAAATAATTCAATTACCCAAAAAATAGTGTGATGACCCCAGTTAAAATGCATGGATAAACATCTTTTCTCCACACAAAGACGTCCAAGAGAATGGGGCAGAGTTCTCGACAGGGTGTTAACTTATCTTTTAAAAGTTCTTCGTTCTAAAAATTAGTTCAATCAATAAAAATCATTACACATGAATTAATCCAAACCAAAGAAAGGGTTCAGAGTCAATGTCAAAGCTAATATAGGCTCTGACATTAAGATCAGATGACAAAAGACTTTTACAACAATGATAAATCGCTCAAACGAGATTACTCTCCTTTCATTTAATACTCAATACATTGAATCAAATTAATCCAAAACAAAAATCCATTAATTTTTTCCGCCTATCCAAAGTTCAATTATATAAAAACATGAAAAAACTAGAGTATTACGCAAAGAACACTAATTGCTCTCCTGTTCTTGAACGTGAGAGTCAATAGGGGAAGGTTGAATATAAGAGAATGAAGGAGAGACTAACAATCCAAATGGGAGATTTGAAAAGGGTAATAAAAGGGAGAGAGCTCACCACCAAAATTTCCATTTTCTGACTCATTTACCAAATCTTCATCTTTGGCCTGTACGGAGAGAAGCAGAGACTTTGAAGACGAGGACGAGAGGGGCAAAGAATTGGAGGGGGGTGGATTCCCTGAGCTCCGAACCCGAACTCGATCGACTCCCTCGATCGACTCTCACGAAGATTTCAGGGTAAACAAATCAGTGGAGCGCGAATCTTCCTCAACGAAGATGACCTTGCTACTCACTCCGACCAATAGGTGAGTCTACAAGTCTTTCCCTATCTAGCACAAATAGAACGTTTCTCCTTTCACCCCAAATAAAATTCGTTCGGCGTTGAAGATCCCTGGAAAAGAAGAACGTTACTTTTGTACTCTTTCTTTCAAATGTCAATTAACTAACTCCTGTGTATTTTATGTAAGGATCCTCATGTATTTGTGTGTTTAACGATTCTCTGAAGAACTATATTAAATTCCACTAATAAAAAATATGAAATGAAATTATTATATTTATTCTACTTATAAACTACTTATAAACTCTCGTTAGTGAAATTTGAATGGGATTAATTAAGTATATTTGAGTTTGAGTAATTGATAATTTAAATATATTATACAGATCTTTGTGTGGTCAATTGAAGGTCTTTAAGTAATAATGGCTATTTTGACAGATGCTGCAGATATGAAACCTTCGTTTTATTCAGGAAATTTCACACGTCGCTGAAGTGTGATAAAATCGTACCAAAAAATGCAAAGGGCAAAAGCTCCCATGAGTGGTTGACGAGACAGCTAAATGATCCTTATGTGAAGAAGGCTCAAGATCTTAATTACAGGTGCAATAATACAAGTTAAAGAATGCTGTTAAAACAAATGCTTTGAGGAAACTCCTAACATTATATGAATATTGGAGTATATTTTGTTCAAATGTTAACGAGTTAATATTCAATTAGAGCAAGAAGTGCCTTCAAGTTGATCCAAATAGACGACAAGCTTAAAATACTCAAATCAGGGTCGATTGTGGTCGAATGTGGAGCGGCACCTGGAGCTTGGACTCAAGTTGCCGTTAAACGTATCAATAGTGAGGGAACTGGTAAGTTTGTTCATTTTAACTTTATCTAACTACACGTTTCAATTAATTTCAATAAGTCAATAACCTTTAAACATGAACCTGTGATATTTTAATACTTATTATATCTATTTCAGTAAAAAATGCAGAGACTGGGACGATTGTTGCTGTTGATCTTCTTCACATTGATCCCCTTCCTGGAGCAATCCTCTTCCCTTTCTCAGATTTTACCGATTCGAAAGTTCGGGAAGAAATTTTAAAAATCCCCAATATTAAAAATGGAGTTGATGTTGTTTTAAGTGACATGGCCCCAAATGCTTCAGGGGTGAAAGAAACGGATCATTACAGAATCATTGATCTCGCAAAATCAGCTCTATTATTTGCTTTAGAGAATTCTAAAACTGGGAGTCATTTCGTAACTAAAGTCTGGGCTGGTAGAGATTTAACCCTTTTAGAAAATGAAATGTTAAAATATTATAAGATTGTTAAACAAATTAAGCCTCCTTCTAGTAGAAGCGATTCATCTGAAGTATTTCTTTGTGCAAAATCAAAAAAATAAATATTTTTTCTTATAAAATTGTAATTTAAAAATCCACTAGGATTATTATCATTCATATAAATATAAATATTATTATAACCATAAATCATAATTATAATCATAAATAAACACTCGGTTCATGCGTTCAAGACTTAAAAACAATATTTAACAATGCAACCTGCAAGATTTGCAATGGTTCAATGTATTAGCCAGACCCAGACAGACCAATGTTTGTTGGTGTTATTTACACTTACATTTTTGGGCACTGATGTCATAAACTTTGAATGACTTGAAAGTTTTATGTGAACTTTAATTTTAGACCATTCCATCATTCTTTTTCAATTGCTTCGTAATCGTACAATAATCAACAAGTCGAAAGTCAACAATAATAATTAGTAAAGTTAATTAACAATTACTTATCTCATTGATTGGATATGTTTAACATTGTGATTATATTCATTGTGGTGTAATACCACTGGTGTTACATATCTCTCCTGTTATTTACCATCAACTTAACAATTGTTTCATATGCACTCTTGAAGAGTATGAACGATATCCTGTATTAAGTATTCATTATTCATTAGATATATACCACTTGTTTGTATTGCTTCGAGATAAAAAAATCAAACCTTTGGAATTGTATGATATAAAGTTATACGTATCGTATCGTTCATATCCGTATTCGCATCCGTATTGTAAAGTATTCCTTCTGTCATAACATCCCGTGGTCTCTCTCATATCTTCTCAGTTTCCTATGAAAATAATTATTTTTCTCGTACTGACGCACCAAAATTGTCCTAATCTTATAGTTAAATGAGTCGAAATAATAACTGATTGACGTCTGACGCAAATGATTTTCCAGAAATTATTCATTTATTTATCAATAATTTTGACACCTACGTAAATAAGAGCTCACAAAGGAAGGACAATACCACAATATAATATTACTAAATGTCTAAACATATTGATTAACCTATTTATCAGTTTATTATGGAAAATATTTTCTAGCTGTTATTGATATACTTTGGGATATTATTATTCATTACCATTACATTAGACTATATTCGGCATATAAAAATACAACCAAAAAGATAAAGGCCATTTTAATCATCATTTATAAGTTTTAAATATTTACTTTACTTGCAAAAGTTTACATTAAACATGCATTCACATATAACTTATTGATAGTTTCACTTTCATTTTTTACTACTATCTATAGTATAATGCATCACTAAATGGCAATGTCAAGTTCTCTTTTTTATCAAATTATGGAGAAATGTGTATATTATTTTTTACCCTGTCTATACTTTTTAAGAATTGTATTAAAAGATTAAAACTCTGATAGTTTTTGCAAACATCTGAACCTGAACATCTGAAACATTGTATGTAAAACTCAACAAGGAAAAATAAAAGATTTGTACGTAAATGATTTCGGGAAAAATGCAGTCAGCAAAAAATGTCCCAAAACGACTTTATCCTATAAGAATCTCCGGAATATGCTAAAGAATACAATTTATTTTTGCGTTCTGTTTGTCTCTTGTCTGTTGTTCTGTTTTATACACGAATAACATTTTAGGTCATGGCCGAGAAACTGAAACTAATAAAACGGATTCTCTAACTCTTCCATAAAATGCAGACATGCAAGACGTCATAAAAGGAGCATAAAATGTCTAAAAATGAAAATAGTCCACCTTACTAATTTAATTCTTTCGTGCATCCATTCTACACAGTGATTGATAAAAATGATAAAAATTTATCCATACAATTTACATTATATATACGTTATACAATTAATATCTATGTATATCAAATTAATTAAAAAATAAGAACAAATACCATGTTCAATCAACACAATCAATAATACCTGCTTATCATTTCTATTATTATCCACGGAATATTTGCGTAATAAAGTAACAATCAATCATATCAGTGTCATTAGTATTATTTATTATAGAAATCCTATTGTAATTAACATAATAGAAATAAGTAATCCTGTAATAAGTGTCCATAATAAAGTAGAGGAAGTAAATATATGATAGGCAAGAGGTAATATACGAAAAACAAAGTGGGCTTATTGACTCATTGCATTTTAAGAATTAGGAAGTTGGACCAGACTCACCAGCCTGGGGTCCCTATATAGCATATCCTGCATGCGTATATCTCCTTATAGAGCAAGATCCGTTTGGGCGAGGGGATCTGTGTGTTATATAATATTTAATAGGCGGTCGTCTCTGTTGAGATGAATGGAGGGGATTGAGGCTAGACTCTGAGTAGACTCCCTCCCAAAAACACTTAACGACTCCTCCGTCTGACTCCTATCCTTCCTACACATAGGATCCACACACAGACTCAACACTTTGCGAATTTGTACATTTGGCGAGAGAGGAATTCCTTCGCGGATTTACGTTTTGCACCCTCATTCATTCCATTCATTCATCGCGTAAATGGGCTACTCCGCAGTCTGGCCATCACTCCTCTGCTGCGTACATCCATTACTGCGGTGTTTAGAATATTTAGAAGGGTTCACGGGACCAGGGAACAACGACGACGACCGACTCTCGAATTATCTCCCAGACGCCCCTGATCTCGACCGTCGGAGTTTGATGACGAAGGACAGAGCTCGAAAAACACCGTCGGAAAAACTAGACTTTTTATAATCGATCACATCACATGTGAGGAAGTGAAAGTGTTTAAAGTGTCGATTTAATATTTGAACCATTTCCTCTCCTTGTTGATTGTTTACATTTCTTGTTATATTTGCTCGTAAACTTGAAATTATATTTTGACTCGGCTCGGCTAATAAATGGGTAGGGAGATTTGAGAAGTTAGTGCGTACTTTGCCGAGTGACAATTTAGATGTAGTTTACATGTTTAACGACCACATTTTGTTTACTTTTTTTATCTGTCTGTGCCCTAGACTCAAGAACTTTTAATGAACTTTTATAAAATTTAATGTTGGAACAGTTACATGGTTGAGTCATTCCATTGTCTAAAATGGCTAAAAACATCAAAATACTCCAAGATTTGGTAAAGACTCAAAAGTGCGCTGATTGCAATAACAAAGGTAATTCTTGTTCATTTCATTGCCTATTTTTTTATTCATTTGATCAATTACTTTCTATTGTAATATTTTTATTGTTTGCAGTTTGCAAACTTTGAAAGTTTTATTTATTACTTGCATTTAAAACAAACATTGTGTGCTATTTATTGTGTTTTTTAAATTCCAGAGATCACTCACGCCTCATACAATATAGGAATCTTTATTTGCTCAACATGTGCTTCGATTCACAACACGATGGGGAAGGAAGTGAGCAAGACGAAGAGTTTAACTCTCGATCACTGGGAAGACTCGCAAATTCAAAGACTGAGGAACGTAGGAAATAATAATGCAAGATCGGAATATGAAAGATATGTCCCTGTTTGGTGGCGGAAAGGCAAAGAAGGAGATCCAATGTAAATATAAAATTTCAACATCTGTAAAAAAATTAATTATAAATTTTAATTTTAATTTTTCTCATCTTTTTATATTTTTATTTAGAATTCTTCTTCGTGAATGGATCTACAGTAAATACCTTCATCAAAAATTCAAAAGTGGGCCTCCAAACAAAGAGCTAGAAGGATTTTTAAAAGAAGACGCTGTAACAAATCGACGGTTTGTATTAGCCGAAGACTCCTTAGTTTACTATATTAAGGATAAAGAAAAAGTCATTAGTTTAGAATATCTTGACATAAGTTTAAAGAAGTTGGACGCAAAGTTTGTCATGCAATTTGACTACTTGAATCACTGGAGCACTCGACACATTTATGTTTATCATGATGAAGACGAAGTCATGATTTCCTGGTATAATGCTCTTAGAGGGGCGATCTATGAAGCTTGTAGAAAAAAATGGGCTATGAGCGAAGGAATGGTAATTTCATAATATTCCTATCATTTATATTGTTTTCTTAATTATTATTTTCACAAACATTAAGAATTTAATTAAATAGGAATGTTAGAATAAAAAGTAATGTCTTAATTTCAGCTCCTGGCTCAATTAAATTTCTCAAAAGTGGAAGGTTACCTTTGGAAAGCTGGTCCAAGCCCTTCCTACGCTCATCGAAAAAGATTTTTCATTCTTCAGGGAAGAAAATTGATGTATCATCATGAAGCCTTAGATTCCTATCCCAAAGGAGAAATATTTTTAGGAGCTTTAAATAATTTTAAGATTTCACCCGGTGGATTTGGAGCTGATATTGGCAGGTTTAGCTTTTCTCTTCACACACCCTACAGGTATTTTCATAAATATATCAGAAGTAATTTTACAATGTTGAAATTGCGAGCTTGACGAATTTGACAAAAATTTTAATTTTTAAATTTCAGAACATTTGTATTGGCTGCTGAGACTGAAAGCGAAAGAGATAAATGGGTCGTGCAAATTTCATCGGTTATTGAAAGTGACATGAGTCCTCGAGATTTAGAAAGTAAGTTTTTGATTCATGATTAAACAATTACTAATTGAAATTGAAATTCAACTAAATATTTAATTTAATCTTTTAAATTTTAACTTTAGTGTCTGAAAAGCTTGTACGGAAGAAAACTGGTGGATTTCTACGATGACTCAATTCGCTGCCTATCAAACATAAGAGAATTTCAAAGAGTACCTTAAAGACATAATTATTGATTGAATTTTTATTAACGTAATTTAAAAATCAAATGTCTTCTATATGTTATAATTATTACTATATATTTAATATATACCATGTATGTAATAAATAAGCATTATTTGATATTAATTATGAAATAAGTAAGTTCTATAAAAGATATTCCATTATTGTTGTATGTATAATTAAGCAATTAAGAATGCATCATCTCTTTTTACGAGAAATATAAAATCATTTTTCTTTACCTCCACTTTTAATTTAATTTCATATTACTTATTGAAAGAATTGAATTATTGGGAAATTGAGCAAATTAAAAGTCAGCGAAGGCCAAAATGTCTGACTCATTAATGAGGATGTGAGCGATTCCTTCCGAGCTAGTGAAAAAGTTTGCTTTGATTCCTGAATCTGACCGAATTACAAGAAGACACCCGGGAACAATTGCCTATCAATGAATATTGATATTTGAAATACGTCAAAGTCCCTTTAATAATTATTAAAGCTTTTTATAACTAACAGTATTCGAGACTCCTTCGCCAATTCTCACAACTCGTACAAAGATGCAGTCATCGGCTTTGTCCGTGAGCTGGGCATTGAGGTCTTTGAAGGTTTCATTGAGGAGCGATTGTTTTACAAGAATCCCTTCCACGTCCTTCAAACATGTGCTGATGTTCAATTCTTTGTTATCCTTCATCGTTGAATCCGAACTTGGTTTTAAATAATTCATCTTCCCAATTTCTTATTGCTGATATTGACAGTTTGGTATCTTTATTTTTAAAATTAGACTAAAATGACAAAACTTTGATACTAACCATAAGTAAGAGATTTGAAATAAATAAATATTTACAAACTACTAAAAACCTTAATTAAAATTATAACATAATTTAATCGTGTTTCATAATGTTATATTCCTGTTAGTGAAGAAGATAAATTGTTATGACGTAATATCATATTTATCTTTTTCTCAAATGCAAGCAATGAAAGGCATATCATCCATAATGGCGTAAAAATAACATCAATCCCAAATTATTATCAACAAAAAAATTGGGTTATTTTATTTTTTTCATATTTATGAATTATTAACACTTGAATATCATTAATTAAATGTATACAAAAATACATGTATTTTACGTAAGTATAATACAGGTATGTAGCATTAAATATTATTAATATCTCATTCTTACATTTAACCCAAAGTCCAATAATCAAATAACTCACTTTGTGATAATTGAATTTTATATTTCATTTATATAGCTTAGGGGAGTTTTCTTATATTATGTATCATGTAGTATAGATAATCTTTGTAAATTAACAATGCAGGAGATATAAGAATTTAAAAATGAAATATTACAAATATCATTATTTTATAAAGGATGCACAAGTATAATATTCATTAAAATTACAACTGAAGTTTTAAATACGAAAAGTGTTATTAGCATAAGCACAAGTTTGTAAATATTTATTCTATCCTAAAAATAGATGATTAATCTAAAATAATATTTTATAAATCGAATTATAAAATAAGAAAGGAATTACTTTTAATGTAGAAATAACAAACTTTATTTTAGAAAGGAATGTTGTAGAAGCTCTGACGCTGTTGGCCTTTCTTTTGGATCTCTTCTTAAACAAAGATAAAGGACTTCCAGAATCCCGGAATTCTCAAGTTCAGATCGAATATTTGAATATTTAATGTTAGCTGTTGAAATTGCCATCATTTTCGCTTGATTGTGTGCAATATCTTGAAATGGGGTTTTCCCATAAGCCATCAAATAAAGAATGCAGCCAAGAGCCCAAATGTCTGATTTAGGACTCATCTAAAAACAAATACATTTTACAATTATTTGATAACTAAGAATTAAAACTATTAAAATATTAAAATAAATAATAAAAAGTAGTTTGACTGACCTTTGAAATTCCTTGCTCATTCATGCTTATTAGTTCCGGGCAAATGTAATTGATCGTCCCTTTGGGATTTAATGTGTGAATGCTGGTATGATCTGTTTGAAGTCTCGATGCAATTCCAAAATCAATGATTTTTAAGATTTTTCCAACCCAAACAAAATTGGCAGGTTTCAAGTCCGCATGAACAATTCCTAAAATTCATATTTATTAACATTAATTTAATTTATTATATAGCTTTACTTGAAAGAAAGAAAATCATTTTAAAGTAGTTATGTTATACCTTTGCTATGAATTTTTTCAACGATAAGGAGCATTCTTCGCCATATGAATTTGATGTCAATCAAGCTCATAATTTCTTTGTTGATCGAATCGCTCAAATCACAGTATCCATATTCCATTACAATCTTCAAAGTTTGATCAGCGTTGTTCATTTCCCTAATAAATACAAAAAATATTCGTTAGAAAGAATCTTTCTGGATAAACTTAATTTGAAAATATTGGCGAAACATAAACGAAAGTAAGTTAAAATCAACTTACCAAGAATGAATTTGTATAACGAAACTGGTATTTTTAAGTTCAATGAGAAGCTTTACTTCATTAATACATTCGCGTCGATTTATTTCTCCCAATGCAGCCAAATTGACTTTCTTGAGAGCAAAAAGTTGTCGTGAGTCATTTTCAATTACCAAACTCACTTCTCCCTCCCCGCCTTTTCCTAATGGTTTGATGACAAGGTATTCTTGGCCTTTTACTGTCTCTGTGCTAAACTTCCATTTCTTCTTTTCTGGCTTGTCGCTCTTGGGAGTAAACGGCTTTTGATGGACTCTTTTGAACTGCGGAGTCAAAGGTTGTTTGAATCCAAATTCTCCCTTATTTCCAACTGGTTGAGGTTGAAGATGGGCCGGAATAACTAATGCAACTCCTTGTTGTTCAAATCCAGGAGGACTTGTCTTTGTTTGACCTCTTTTCCCAACCTCATTCGGAACATTTAATGAAGAAGGAACCGAAAGATGCACAGGAGTTTTCTTTAAATTCAAAGCGGCCTGTTGGACCTTTGGCTCGTTGTTTGGAATCGGGTAATAAGGGGTTAGATTAACAGGCGGTTTCATGAACTCTTCAGCTGGGTGTTGTTGCTCTGTTGGAGGAAATTGTGGAGTGTGTGGTTGATACAAACGAGCTGACGGTGCAGGCTTTTGAGGAGTTGGGATATTTGGCATCGAATAAGATCTGAGAAGGTTGTTGTCATTTGGATTAAAAACTCCATTGACAGGTTCGTCTTTCTCCTTCCACATTTGATTATCGTCATGAGTTAATTTTTCCGTTTCTTTAGTGTTGAAGGCTGACTGAGAAGCCGGAGGACTGAGCTCCGATCTTTCGATGTTTTCCTTCTGGGCCAATTCGACAGGATTTTTTTCTCCTTCTTGGAGGTTTATCTGACTAACTCTTTTTTGAATTTTGTATGTAGCATCAAAATTTTCTCTATCAGCAGTTTCAAGTGACGAACGAAGAGCATTGGTCCGAAGAAATTTTCCTGGATTTAGCAAATTTTTAAGAGTAGTTGGGCTAAGGTCGCATTTAGACGGACAATTTGTTGCTTTTTCGAGGATTTTGTCAGTTAAACTCTTGAGCCTATGAATTTAAAAACAAATAACGAATAAAAAAATAAAAGAAAGATTATAATGAATTTAAAAAATATTTTATTTACCCTCCACTTCTTTGTCGGGAAGAGTATCTACTGTGACCAACCGAAGTGGAAGAACTTGACCGTTGGAGGCCACCGCCACCGCCAAAAGATCTCTTGGATGTATGACCTCCCTGGCCAGAGTCCAATTGCTCCATTGTGTCGAAAATGGACGGTTAGAGCAAGTCAGAGATCACACCTATTCAGTAGTATTCAGTAAATATTTTATTCTTCAATTTCATCAAATTCGTAATATAAATTGTAAACATAGTCTATAAATTAGTATAAATCCATAAATCGATCACAATCTTGGTATGAGAATTATTACCTTATTTAATATAGTCTTATTCTACAAAAATGCCAAATTTAAACTTCTTAAAATAGTTGTTCGGTTAGGGTTTTTAAAAACCTTAAAAGGTAAAACTATTAAAAAAATTCAGTGACCAAGTTAATTTCTAACTCAAAATCAACCCTTTAAGCTTTTACAGATTAAAGGAGGAAGTTAAATTCCTTGTTTAACTAATGTTTAGAAAATTAGAAAAACTCTGAAAGCTGAACTGAATGAAATAATGAAATCTCTAATTTACTAATTTCTATTATTGACAATGTTGGCGCCTTTTGAAACCGCTCACAATATTTGAGCGAATAGAAGACAAGCAGCATATAGTGCCAACTTGGAACTTCCCCTCTAGCGCATATCATACAGGTAGCTGAGGATTGAAGCCGAATAAAAAAATAAATATTTAACTCGAGTCAAAAAAAGTTAGATCAAGTGTCATTGTCGCCATTATATTGACATTAATAAAAATGATTCAGCGTTTAAGTATCGGACTTTTAATTCTCTTCTTCATTGTCCCATCTTTATCAAAAGAAAATAAATATACCAAAGAAGCGAACTTGATTTATAAAGAGATTGAAAATCCGTTCAGGATGGAGAAGATGAATTTAGTTTGGAGAAAAGCCATCAAAGTAAGGATCGATTTATTGAATAAGAATGCTATGTATTTGATTATTAATTCTTATATTTATGCAATTGTTTTAGTGTTTATTTTATAATTTGGTTAATTATTCGATTGTTTTTAGAATTTATCCGAACAAAAGTTGAAGTCACTTTATACCGATCTGCAGCTTCAAGATAAAGAAGAGCTTAAACTTAAAAGACTGAAAGCTGATGGGCTAGATAAAGATGGTCATATGGAAGCAACTGTAAGGAGAAAGTTTAAAGGTATAGTTTAATTTATAATTAATTACTAATTATAATATATGAACAAATACATATTGTGTAACCAGTGTCTTACCCTAAAAGTTAACTTATTACAATCTAATGTTTTAGACATATTGACGTCATTTGCTCTCTTGCAACATTTCGGACAAGACGAAAGCGAAGATGAGAAATTGGCAAATCAAAAAAAGAATCAACATTCCGAAAATCATATAAATAAGAGTCTTTTTAAAGACAAGAAATTAAACAAATTATGGGAGAAGGCTGAAAAATCAGGCGGCTTCACTCAAGAAGAATTGAAAGTTTTAAAAGAAGAATTTGTTCATCATCAAGAAAAGATTGATGAGTATCATTTATTCGTTGAAGATATCAATAAGGGAGACAAAGGTATTACGATTTTGGTTACTGGTTTTATTTCGCTCATGACTTAATTTAACCTAAAAAATTTTTAGAGGACAACAAATTCGAAAATCATATCGACTTCGAAAACATTCTTGAAGAGTCCGATGATCCTCTTTCTAAGAATAAGAAAATGGAAACCAAAGACAATCAGCTTAAAAAGTACAAGCCATATTTATTCTTGCGTTATATTAAATAGTTGTTTTTTAATCATTTATTATTCATTGTGCTAAAATTGTCATTATTGTTTTTAGAGAAAAGAAGCATGAAATTAAAGAAAATTATGAGCAGCTAGTGAAAAGAGCATCTGGCCCCAGAACCCTTGAGTTTTCCGAGCCCAAAGTGATTAGTTTATGGAAAACGGCCCAAAATTCAGATTTCACCCCAGATGAGCTTACATCCCTTTATGTAAGTTCGATAGTACTTATTTGGGAAAAACATTAGAAAATCTGCAAAATAAATTACCTGCAAAAATAAACCTGTAAATATACTCGTAACATATTTTTACAATTATTAATACTTTTTATTATTATTTTAGGAAGAACTGAAGCATTATGAAAGAAGACTGGAGAAACTCCAACATTTACAAGGAGAACTTCTTGTAAAGAACACTCATCAAAAGAAACTTCAACATCATACGGATAAAGATACAGAGTCAATTTATCTTGATAAAATCAAGAGACAAGAGAGAACCGTTGAGAAACTTCATTCCCAACTTGAATCTCGGATTCTGGGCCGTCATGTTGAACTTTAATACTGTATTGATACTTGATTAGTTAGTGTTTTTAAAAAATGTTTTATGTCAATCAAAACTCTCATTGGCAAAAAATCGAGATTTGGATAAAATGAGGAATTATCTTTAAATGTTATTTAATTTATTATTAATTATAGTTCAATTGATCTGTCTGGTTTTAAAAGTAATTATATAAATAATATTTAGAATCTCCCTGTATTTGTATTGATAGTACAAGGAGGGCCATAAGTATCTTTTTTTAATCAGCTCGTATCTCTTTTAATCTTAAATCAATTTTTCTAACATTTGGCAATGGTAATGCTTATATATTAGGTTAGCTAACCTATACTTCAATTTAATCATTTATGTACCTGTATTTTAATATTAAAATAACATTTTCAATAATAATAATATGAGAATAATATGAGATTATTTAATCGATCAATTAGAGTTTATGAATGTTTATAAATGTTAATGAGAAAAAATGATCTTGATATACGATTTTAAATATGCCAATTAAACAATTTGTTGCGAATAAATATTGTAAACAACACTCTTTGAACCTCAAAATAAAATTCTATGAGCAATTCTTCAAAATATTCAAATTAATTTTTTATTTAGGACTTGAAGAAACGAACATATTCATGACTCATAAATTCATTCAGTGATAAATTAAAGTTAACAAAATTACTTTTCAATTCTAGTATAGTTTCAATAAAAGGAATACAAACTCATTGATAAACTATACATTGAGTACATTGATCACGTTGAAATGTAACAAGTTTTAATTACGACTCATCAGATCCTTTCAACCAAATGAAGTTTCGAATAATTCAACTAACAGTGTAACTAGTACTTTATACTTTATGTATGGATCTAGGATTGGATTCAAAGGATAGTTTCGCAGCCGACGACTAACTATTAAATTGTATTACTGATATATTAGGTAATTATTTTTCTCTCTTTCTCTTTTACCATTTTTAATAAATATAGCGTGGTTTTGTCGATTCAAGATATTACATGAACAATTAATTTACTCATTAATTCTATAATCTAAATGAAGTTAAAAAATAATTGTTGTGGGGTAGTATAACAAGGTATCGTGAAAAATCCGAGCATGCACTCAAAATCTTAATTAAATAGGTTATAATCTTATAATGTAGGTATTCATACAACACAAACACTTCAAATCAATTTAAATAAGTGTTTCGATAAAATAAACTGCAATTTTAATTCGTTTATCAACTTGGTATATAATTTAAATATCGTTTGATAATAATTTTATTAAAAAGGAATAAGGATAATTAATTTGATACTTACGATTAGTAATGTATATGTATGTTAGGAAAAGGAATGCCAGGAGAAGAGCCATGTCATTTCGTCCCTTAAAGTATGTTTATGATTAGAAGATGACGAAGAAAGCGAGGCTGAGTTTTTTGAATATCAATCAAACTCCATGTCCATGTCTAGTTGATTCTGGCGGGACGTTGAACTCGGGTTTTGCGAACGGGATTCACCTCCAGGATTGCTATTTGGTGCTGCGGTGTTTGCTGGAGTCGTCGATGGCTGAGCCGTAGCATTTTCACTTTCCCCTCCAGTCAAATCCTTCCGGCATATTGGACACGTTCCGTGCTAAGTAATAAATAAATTAATTAACAAAACATCATCAACCTAATAGTTTACGTTAACACTTGAAAAGGAATAACTAATTATTATTTATAGTTGTAATAGTACTTCTTATTAGGGCTTCTATTCCCTGATCGAAAAAATGTCACTTACTAATTTGAGCCATGGAAGAATGCAATCGGGATGGAAAAAATGGTCACATTCCAAAACCTTAACTTCTTCGTTCAATGTGAAGTCTTCCCAGCAAACTGCACATTGAGTCTTTTTCTCTATAAAATAACCGTTCATTTAAAAATTGAATCAAAAATTGAAGCGCTTAAATTTTCCTTAACTTCGCATTTGGCTGGAATTTTAATTTACCAAAACAGTAAATTAACTTACCAACATGTTCTTTAGTGACTTTTATAGTTGGAAGAGTTTCTAATGCTTGTTCGTTGAGTGGTGGTGGACCTGTTCCTTCCATTTGATTCATTAGTTGTGTTACAATGGCATCAAGTCCATCTCGTCCCCAAACGTAATCGCCCAAATTTGACATCCTTTTATTTTCAAAATTAAATTATAAAACGTGAAATAGTAAGAATCAAAAATATATAATAAAATGCTTACATTTATCTCTACAATATTATTACAAATGATATTTTTTATAAAAGATTGAGTAATAAAGTAAATTGTTCTTCAATTCTTACTGAAAGGGAAGCTGACCGCCTTGACCTCCATTAAGCCCTGAAACTAAATCTGTCAAGAAGGTCGAAAGAATGTTCTCAAACGACCCAGAAGTCATAGGGTTCACAGGGGCAGCATTTCCTCCTCCAGTTCCCCCTCCTCCACTACCACCTCTTGAAGATCCTTGTCTGCAATTAAAAAATTAACGATTTACCTCTATTATTCGCAAAAGTGTTATAAATATAATATTTTGCAATGTTTTATTTATTTTACCGTGAATCAATAAAAAACGAAAATTGATTCGGGCTTTGTTGAGAAAATCTAAATCCGAGTCCTCCACTACCAGGTACGGTTTGATCATTCGAGTTCCCTGAAGATTGTTCATGACCCACTTCAGCGTTTCCTCGACTTCGACTTAATGAAGTTTGTAAGCCTCGATTTAGGAACTGAAACATTAAAATATGTAGAATTGAATGTACAGTTTTTAATAAAATTATATTATTATTTGTAATCAAATTTTTATCTAGTTGACTTACATTGACTAATGGTTCAAGTCCTTCAAATGAGTTGCTTCGTTGAGAGGTCGACCTTACTGGAGCTTCCCTTTCCTCAATAAATCCGCCGTTGCAACTTGGGCATGTGAAGTTCTGAAAATAAAATAAACTCGAGATTATTCTCTACATAACTTTAACTTTATCTAAAAATGAAGACTGAGCAATAAATCGGCTCGAATAATTAGGGCCGGAAATTCACGAATTAAAATTAGCAGAAACTTAAATAGAATTCTATATTTGGCGTAATTAAATCATAGTTAATTCTTAAATTCCACAATACTTTGTTAACCATACTCAGGTTAAATTGCTATGCTATGACTAACGACAACATCATCGGTGTTTAATAAAACAAGGAAAAATGTTTTTAAATTGGTTCAATTTGGTGTGCCGTATTGACGAGTATGAAACTTGAGATCATTTAAAATTAAGATTCTTACATCAAGGACCCGAGTGAATTCCGCGTTGCAGACGTAGCAGAAATAAATTTTATTCGTGACCGGGTTTGACCCTTGTTGGCCCCCAGCCTCAGCCATGTTTCACTAACTATTTTTATGCCCTTAAAGGCTTCTTCTCGAATTAAGAATTTTCCAGTCTAAGAACTCCCGGTGGAAAATTATTTTACTCTTTTTAACGGTACAGAATTTAGTGATGTGCTTAACCAATTTAACATAATACCCCATTCAATCTAATATGCAAAAAATAGTAGGCAACATTTCTCATATCTACCCTTCTTCCAAGTTTAGTAATAAAATAAATTATAGTATGCACCTACAAAAATTGTTAATTTTTATTAATAATAATTAATTAACAAATATATAAAATAATACAATATTAAATATTGTATTATTATGGCCGTAATAACATACCTAATAACATTAAGGGTATAAATATAAAATATGTAATATATATATATGTTATCACAATTTAATATCACCTAAAACAATCAGCATTACAAAGTTAATGAATGCAAGATGCAACTAAATGTATAAAATTTTATATTTTTGTAAAAATAAATATAAAACATTATAAAAAATATCAGTAAAACATCAGTCAACATGATTCATAATAGGGACATTTTTATTGGCCAAAAAATCATAATTTAATGTGAAGAATCTTATTCAAGGACAACATTTCTTTTATGTAGGTATGTTGTTTGTCACTCATCTAAATGTGGAAGCAATTTTCTTTTTCCATATAATTTTGATAAAAAATACTATATACCGAGTAAAAGTAAAGTTATTTTCTATAAAATGTGTACTTGAAATATGACAAGTTTTCGGTGTATTTTAAATCATGACTTTCTCATAAGTTATACCTTTACCTTATCTTTATCCAAGTTCGCACGTGTTTAGTTGCAAATTCATGCATATTGTTAAGAATATTCAATATAAGTAGTTTACTTTGTAGTTACTTTCAAAGATTTATAATGATATTTAAAGACTTTAATTATCTGTCATATAAAATAATATAACAAAGCCAAAAATATCAAGAAAGTGAATCTATGTGTAATTGTAATATACCAACTTATATGGTATACCATTCCATACCTGTATATTAGGTACATTCTAATGGTTTTTACCACGCACTTAAAATGTATATATCTGAAGTGTCATTCATGTCTTTTACTCTTATCGGTTTATTTTTGTATTATGCCATTATTCCTTACAAAAATAATTTATAAGGCTGGAAGTTCCTCGTTTCATTTTTTGCTTGACTTTGCAAATTGTATTCTTGGGAGTAATTTTAAAAAGATTACAAATTCAATTCTTGATTCAGTTGCATTCAATCACTTGATCAAGCTTGACCAAAATACCAATACCAAACCCTAGATTGTTTAGTTTTGGTCCTAGTTTAGAAATTATAAGCTAGAATTATTAAACATGTTTATTGAACTCATATTGCTATTTATTACGGCAATCATCTTAATCAGGTTTCTAAATTACAACAAAAGCAAAGATGGACAAAAACTTAAAATGCTCCCAGGTTGTTTAAAGCTCGTAATTTTTATTAATTTATCAAGATACGAAGAGCATATAATATATCTAGTTATTCACTACGTCTTACATCATAAGAATCATAACAAGTTACTGACCATTGCAATATTTTTCATTTCTCATATTTAGGTCCACCAAGGCTTCCATTCATAGGGAGTTTGCTTCACATTGAATTTTGGAAGTTCAAGGGTGGCTATGAATTGTTTTCCCATATTTGCAGCAAGTATGGGACTGTATGTGGATTCCAAGCAGGACTCAACTATTACGGTTAAAAATATTAAATTTCACTATCAGCATTACTATTATATAAGTACTCAATTAAATGCTAATTATGATAGTTTCTTATTCCAATTATGTAGTTATTATCGAAGATTTCCAAACAGCTAAAGAAGTAGCACTTTCTGAAGAGTTCAATAGTAGAAACAACGAATCCCCATTATTCAACGAAAGATCTTTCAATAAGCCCATGGGTTGGACAAAATATTAACAACTATTTTAAAAATTTGTACCATACTCACCCATTTGTACTAAAAGTAGTTAAATGATTCAAATTGATATTTGTTCTGATATTTTATGAAAAATGATTATTCTAATAGGTTTAATATTGAATTATGGAGAAAGTTGGAGAGAAATGAGACGTTTTACGATCAAATCCCTCAAACAATTTGGATTCGGAAAGGGGAAAAGTTTAGAAGGATTTTTGGAAGAAGAACTTTCTGATTTTTTCATTACATTTGAAAAAGATCTTAAAAAGTTCAGCAATGAAGTGACGATGAGTCAGAGATTCAACGTCGGAGTTGTCAATATCCTTTGGTCAATGGTGGCTGGAATCAGATTTACTTCAGACGACTCGACTCTTGAATATCTTATAAAATTGGTCTGTGAGGCTTCAAAAGAATACAAAGTGAATTCAATGATGTGGGCTTTTCCATTTCTTCGGCATATTCCGAAGCTTACAGAACAAGATCAAGTCATTCGGTTACACACAGAACTTCAAAATTATTTTAGGGTATGTTCTATTAATTTTTACCTTACATGGTATTACTCATTCTTAACACATATATCGAGACTGATAAACTGATAAATGTTTTAAGCCTATTTTATTTAATTAGTCAACTATTGAAGATAGGAGGAGAAAGGGAACTTATAGAGAAGATCCAAGAGATTTCATCGACATTTTTCTTAATGAAATAGACGAAAGAAAGTCAAATCCCGAAAGAAAAGGGTCCAATTATTATACAGGTAAATTATTAATGTTTTTGCAATAATATAGAATGCTACATTAATTTTACAGGCAGAAAAGTTTACTTTTATAATGTAATTCAGTATATTCATAAATAAAAGAATAAATCTAATTATTAAATGGATTTGAAGATGAACAATTTATCATGGTTTTGCTTGACCTTTTCATCGCTGGCTCGGACACAACAAGCAATGCTTTGGAGTTTGCTATTTTGTATATGATTTTGAATCCTCGAGTTCAAGAGAAGGTCCAACAGGAAATTGATATGGTTGTTGGAAGGGATCGATCCCCAACAGTATTTGATAAACCGAGGTAAACTTTAACTTAACTGTATTTATGTATTATAATTAATTACATATTCCTCGCCCATTAACATCTTCACATCCCATTAATTAAACTAACGATTTACCCTAAACTTAACTTAATTACTCACTCTAGTTCTTTACCTTATTTACTAATGTGCTTACTTTCTCACTAAACAATTGAATGCTTTTTATGCTAAGATATTTGTTTAAATCACGCTACATAGTTAATAAACATGATAATAATAAGGAAATATGAAAGTGTAATTAAAATACAACTCGTGTGATATTAATAAATAGCATGCCGTATACAGAAGCTACTGTGCTTGAGATTCTCAGAATGTCGACGGTTCTTCCTCTTGGAGTAATTAGATCCACTCACAAAGATAGTGTTATTAACTCATGCCATGTGCCGAAGGTAAATTATACCTTTGAACTTTTAAACAACAAAGAAATCTTGTATTAGCGTCATTGCATGAAGATTGAGTGTTGGATTGTAATGGAGTTTACTCTAATTATAACATTAAAAGGGAACGCTCATCGCCATCAACTCCTATGCAATCCATCATAGCCGAGATGTGTGGAGGGATCCTAAGGATTTCAGACCAGAACGATTCTTAGACCCGGAAAACAAAATCATCAATGTGGACAAACTCCTCATTTTTGGATTTGGTGAGTGCACTTTACTATTATTGTTCTCCCAAATGACCTTCATCTACATTTCAATCTTTTTGATTATTTAAAAGCAAAAGGAAACAGAATGTGTCTTGGAGAAAGTATTGCACGAGCAAGTGTCTTCACATATTTTACAACTTTGCTGCAAAAATATTCATTTCATGTGTCCCGAAAACACCCAAAGCCTACTTTGGAAATGATTAACGGATTGAGCGTTTCTCCCGTTCCTTATTTTACATTCATCGAGAAACGGATTGCAAATTGACCTGGGACATTTAGTGAACGTTCCTGTAAATTATTTATTCAATGTAAATTAACTCGACTATTGGAAGTGTAATGATTATAAATATGATAACTATGCATTATTATAAGTATTTTATGTATTGTATAGGGTGGCAACCCAATACTATAATAAGTATGGTAAAAGTATAATTGTAGTTAAACTAATGGTTTACACAAATGTATTGTGTATAAATAATTATATGGTGAATAAAAGCATAGTGAACAAGTTTTTTACAGCATTTAATTGATTTAATGAGCTCATTATAAGTCAATTACTACAAGATGTTGAATAAACACATTGATGGATTTAAGTGACAGAAAATCCCCCGTCGATGACGAGCGTACTTCCAGTCGCCATGCTCATTGTGTCTGAGAGTAAGAATAAAACCGCATTTACAATTTGCTCCACTTCAACAAAACTTTTCCCCATTGGGAATCGATTCTGAAGCGGTTTGTCCGCATTTTCAATTCCAGCTTCAGAAAGAATGTTTGATCTTTCTGTGAACATGTCCGTGAGAACGACACCGAGGCTGATTGAATTCACGCGAATGCTATGTTTCCCAAATTCATTCGCCATTGTTTTTGAAATAGAATCCAGAGCGGCCTTTGATGCCGCATAAAGGCCATTATAAGGCCATACATTTTGAGAACTCTAAAATTCATTTTAGATACGAATTAATATGTTATTTAAATTCGATCATTTTAAATAATTTTTTCTTTATTTTTATTTGGTCCTTAAATTAATATAACAGATTCGATCAAATTGTTGGCTTCTTTATTATACAAGAATGGGTCAACTTACAATTGACGAAATATTAACAATTGATCCAGTGCGGTCAGCAGCAATTAACTTTTCAGCAAATATTTGACTCACGTTAATAACTCCTTTGAAATTGACGCCCAGAATTCTGTAATAAATTGAAAACGTATGCAAATGATGATGAATGTGTACAAAATGACCATGTTGAGTTAAATTGTCAAATACAAGATTATTTTGCATGTAAAGTTATTATTTTTCTATTACTGATCAATTGCGTTTGGCGTGATGTCAAGAAACAACTTTGGTTCTGGGTTAATGCCTGCATTATTAACTAGGAAGTCAAACGGCCCGAACTCTTCGACATCCAAAGCTTCCCCTGTCGCATCCCAATCTTCAAGATCCACACAAATAGTTTTAATTCCTGGGAGATCACATTCAAGGAGCTGAAGATTTTCTTGGTTCTTGCTCAACGCGAATACCTCTGCTCCATATTCGTGCAACTTGGATGCAATTCCTTTCCCAATCCCTGTGAACATTCAATCCACGTATTTTGTACTCTTGATGTAAATTGATTTTTTTAACCTTTTTAGATCACATTTAAATATGTGCTAATGTGAATTAATTAATTGTAAAAGCATTAAATCAATCAAGAATATTTTTTCAATCTAATTCACGTACCTCTTGATGCCCCTGTTATTAAAACTTTTTTACCCTTAAAATGCTCTTCAAATGCCATTACTAATGTTGAAATTTACCTTCTCCTTCCAATGCTCAAATATGAATAAATAGAAATGAAAATTTCTTTCTCCCCTCACTTTTGTTTATAATAATAACTTATGAGCATGTTACTTATATTAATACTCATATAAGAAATTCACATATTCCTTATTACTTACAGTACGAAATATGTCACGATAAACAACTCTCATAATAAGCATTCTTATGAGTCGCTTTATCTTTCGAGACCATAAATATGAGCATAGCTTTTATTATGCGATTTTGGTTTTGAAAAATAAATGCTTTTTTGAGTAAGAGGTCCGAGATCTTATAATGAGAATTTAAGGAATTCGTCAATAGATTGAAGATATAAAGAATATTTAAGCAAAAACGCATTTCCTTTGACTTCCATCCAACCACTTTCATTCATTCATGATTAAATATAATGATTTTTATTTATTCAAAGACCCGTGAAAATTATTTACATAAATACTCATACAAAGAAACTGCTTTTATATAAAACCTCACATTCTTTCTCACATTATAATCAAATTCACTAATCACCATTTGCGTCTTGCCCCTTTCAAAGCAAAAACGGTTACGAAAATATAGCAGCAATCCAAAGCAATCCATAAATGTAAAAAAACCTAATTGGCTAGTGGCCCATTTTGCATATATCCTTTATAAAATGAAAATTTACATTGATTGGTTAATTGACTTAACATTAAACTGCATTAGCTGCAATGCTGCCTACTTGCCATAATTCAAGTGAGACTGAAAAGACGACACAACACACTTTGTAAAGAAATCACAACGAAATCCGTTTGATCAATAATGATTTAAGTATGAATAAGCGGACTCAAGACTTTTGCTCCATAACTAGTCAAGGAAATAAATCCAGTCGTTCATATTGTTTTAAAATTAACAGAAATTAAAGTTAAATAAAAAATCCTCTTTTTATGCATCTTTTCTTTCATTGTTAAAAAGTGAAAAGTGAAAATCTTGAATTTACATATCTGCCATATAGATATATGATAGATTAAAATCTTGTATATTATATTAAGCTAAAGATCAATTAAGGGAAATCAAAATGGCAATGAGTCAAGATATTATTTATCCTTATGTTAAGCAAAGGAAGGACTTTGGAAAGCAGCCACAATGCATTGAAGATCATCCAAGAGTCCACATTGACATTCAGCCTGACAAGAGGCTTCATAAAAAACTACGTCGCATGGTTTACATTGATAAGGCCACTCAGGCAGTTCCCGTTCAGGCTGAAGACGAGGTTGACAAAATTAATTAATGTTTTTTATCAATTGAATGATTGGAATGAGGTAAATTAAAAAGAATCTCCACAGATCAATACAACGAGAGCAACTTATGAAGACAGGGGATTTTATCATGTGGAAGGAGGTTGGCCCAAAGATATCAACCATGATGAACCCGAAATGATGAACAGATATAGAAAAAAGCTCGAAAAAGAGGAGGCTTATGGAGTGGCTATGACCAGCATGTTAAAAGTGAGTTTACTTAATTTAAGATTTTAAATGTGTTAAGTGCAAATTCGATGAAATTAACCCAATCATTATGATGATTTTAGACGATGGAAAAATACATCAAACAGAACAATGCAATGGACATTTATTCCGAGTTTTTCGACCATTGTTGGGAAGAAACCGATACTCATCGAACTGCTCCTTATGCCAATATAGTCCAAGTGTACAGAGATCCTGCTCATTTAAGGAGAGCAATTGCAAGGATTACTTGGGCTCCTGACAATGTTGGAAGGATTGGAATTGCTCATTGTCCACATGAATTTGATCCTACGCTTCGGCAAACTCCAACAGAAGCTTTTATTTGGGATCTTGAGGTTTTTCATTATGCAATTCATATTCAATCTCTTTTGTCAAGTAGTTAAAATAGTCCGAAATTTTAACTGAAAAATAACTTTACAGAATTCAAATAGGCCCGAAAGTCTTGTTCGAAATATGAGTCATATTTGTGATTTGAGATATAATCCCAAAGACATTCATTGCATGATCGGCGGTTGTTTCAACGGAACGGTGGGGATAATCAAAATAAGAAATTTTAACTTTTAATTGTCAATTTAATGACTTCAGATTTGCTTGTGGGATGCTCGAGTTGGACCAAATCCCGTTGACACAACTCCTGTTGACATTTCTCATCAAGATTTGTGCACAAATGCAATTTGGATTAACAGTAAAACCGGAACTGAGTTTTTCTCTGGTGGTCTCGATGGACAAATTATTTGGTGGGACAGTCGAAAGATGAATCAAATCATCGAAAACACGTGGCTTGATCCGGAAAAAGGCCAAGTTCGTGCAGAAGCCGCAATCGGTTGTTCTGTACTCGAATATGAACACACCGTTCCAACAAAGTTTATGGCTGGAACAGAAGCAGGTTAATGCAACTGTTAAAAACTCAATGTTTAGTAATTTGGTAGTTGAAGCTAAATGTTAAGATTTTAAAGGCACGGTTATTCACAAAGGCATTTAATTATAAATTCACTCTTATTGTATTTTAAACAAATCTTTTCAGGAAGTGTAATGATCATGATGAAGAAGGGGAAGAATCCTAATGAGAAATTAGTTCACACTTACCAAGCACACAGAGGACCCATTCGAGCACTTCAAAGGAATCCCATGTTTATTAAGAACATTTTAACTGTTGGAGATTCCACATGCAGAATTTTTGCTGAAGACGTCAGAGAATCTTCAATCATGTGGACGGCACCAAAGGTTTAATCATCTTTACATTAAAACTTAACTTAAACAACTTAAAGCCATTAACCCATTTTTAGTAACAATTTTAATTTTAATTTATTACTTACGTTGTGTTTATAATTTAAGGATACATATTACACTCATGGTGCTTGGATTCCAACTCGAGCTTCTAGCTGGGTTTGTTGTCGAATGGATGGACATTGTGATTTCTGGGATCTGCTTATGGATGCTGCAAGACCCAATCTGACAGTCAAGGTAAGTATTTTACAAAATATTTAGATACAATACAAACATACAAATTGGCGAATGATGAAAATTTTTATTATTACATAATTGACTTTGAATCCTTTCATAAGGTCTGCGACGATAGCTTAACTTGTTTAGCTCCGGCAGAAAATGGAAAATATGTGGCAGTAGGAACTGAAATGGGATATGTGAGTCTTTTGAAGCTGGCCGATGGAATGACAACTTCAGAGAAAAATGACAAGTGGATTTAATAAATTTTGAGATTTTATAGTCATTTGAATAACATTGATATGCGCCCACAATATACCATAATCAATTTCAGTAAAATATAAATTAATATATTTCTATTTTATGTATTGTTAAAGGCCGGCTCTTGCAGCAATCTTTGAAAGAGAATCCCGAAGAGAGAAGTTTATTGAACAGCGCAACAGAGAAATCCGATTGAGGAAGCGCGACAAAGAGAAGCAAATCGCCAATCAGAAGAAGGAGGAAGAAGAACGTATTCGGGAGATCGAAGCTGCAGTGGAGAAAGCGAAGGAGAAGGGCGAAATTGTCAAAGCTCCAGATCTCACTTCTGGAAAAGAATTTGACATTGAGTTTGAAGCTCGTCATGATCCGATTGTGAAGGCCGAGAGAGAGTTCTTTGTGTCTATTAGAAAGGTTCCGTCTGCTCCCAATCCCTCAACACCAATAACGAGATGAATTCATAATCACTCATTTCTCTTTTTTTCATTGTAGGAAATTGAAGAAAAAGGAATTGACGCCTTCCCTGATAAAATGGCCGTTGAGGAGGAAGAAGAAGAACAAGCAGGAGAAGAACAACGGGACAGTCTTGACATCACGACTTCAATGTTAAGTATGTCAAAGTGAAGCTTAAAGTTTAATTTAATTATATTGGAAATTAGCCAATTTTTCAATCAATTCAATCTAATCAATCAAAATTAATTTTACGACTATCTGTAATTATAGTAGTCAAAATCTGATTCAACTTTCTAGTTAATTTCATGGTTCTGGTAAAATTTGAATAATGATACATTTTTTTAAATTAAGTGATGCAAGAAGAAGCTAAGGTAGATGATGATGAAAAGGATAAGGAAGCAGAGACTAAAGCGGCAGCACCTGTAAATGCCCAACCAGATGAACCAGCAGAAGAGGTAGATGATACAAAGGAGGATGATGCTGGAGGAGAAGAGGAGGAAGGAGAAGATGAAGGAGAGGAGGAGGAAGGCGAAGAGGAGGAAATGGAGGAGAATGATGGAGATGTCTCTGTTGTTCCTCCAGGGCCAGAAGCCGTGACAGAAACGGGAGATGATGCCGGCGGAGAGGAAGAAGAAGCTCCTGAGGTTCCTGAAGTTCCTGCTGAGCCAGAAGAGGAAGAGGAAACCGCTGGAGAAGAAGGTGGAAATGAGGAAGAAGAAGGAAATGAGGAAGGCCAAGAAGAAGAGCAAGAGAGAGGAGAAGAAGGAGAAGGATCTCAACCTGATAATGAAGAAGAGCAAGAGGGAGAAGATCAAGAAGAATAATCATTCCCTTTTTATATTCAATCAACAAATTGTAGGATTTTAGTATTTATAAAATGCAAATTAATATTTTTATATAAAAATCTAATCACAATAACTCATAAAAGGTAATAAGTAAAATCTTTAAAATTATATACTTTTTCTTTTCATTCAATTCTCATCACTTTTCATTTTCCTTAAAGAACATTTGCCACGGGTGGGAGCATGCCATATAAGCCCATAATCTATCTTTAATCTAATGCAGCGGTGAAATTGCAAGTTTGTAAAAACGAGACATGAGAAGATCAAAATATGAAAGCTAAACAACTTCCTTATAAATTTTAAGCACAGTTTAATTACACTTATTATATTTTCTATTCTGTTCCTATTTTTGGTAGAAAATATTTCCAAGCCGTTTCAATATAAGCTCATTGAATCATTAAATGATTAAGCTTTGCATTTATTAGCAAATTGTGCCTATTCCGTGACGATTAAAAGGAAAGGCATCGGCCATTGAAAATTAACTAAAAGTTTATTCAAGACATAGTTCGAGTCGAGTCAGAAGAGTCTGACGATGATGGCTTTTAGCATTAATGAATTTAATTTTAACGTGGCAAGAATTAGAATGTGTTTAGTTCTCTCGTGGCATATTCTCCTAATTTACAGGTGTTTAAGGTCCCGCACTTGGCCTTAATTCTTACAGCGGATTTATTTTAACCAGTAAGCTAGTATCTTGTATTAAAATCTTATTAACACAATACACAATTAAAGTTTTTTTCAGAGAAAAATGCGAGCTGATCTTGGTTCACTTATATCCTTTTATTATTTGAGTTCAATTTGTGAGATGACTTTGTCGTATAAAAACTACGGAGAAAATTGTACAGATCTTCCTGGGACATCCAGAAGTTGCAATCCCAAAAGCCTTTTAATATGCAGCCCCAAATCATCCAAATGCAAATGCAAGGAGCCGGAACAAGTGTGGATTCCTTTTGAAAAACGGTGTATGATTAAAGTTGGCCAACCATGTGAAGACATTGTCGGAAGGAATCATGAGGATTGGGAACTCAACTGTACGCCCTTTTCAGTTTGCAGCGTGACAAAACAAAGGTGTGTTTGTTACAGTGGATATAAACCGAATTGGGATTCAAGTGGATGTAACAATGCCTTCTACAATGAAATTTACCCGATTACGGAATCAACCACAACTGAATGCCATAACTTTCAATATGGACCCAACAGAGCATTGAAAGTTCACACGAACAATTTTTTGTTCCTATTACTTATAAAGTTAACAATTGCATTAATGAATTAAGAAAATAAATAATGTCAAGATATGTAAGTATCTGTACTTATTTATTTCATTAAAAATTACTATGTATAAACAATTTGATTCATCATACTTACAATATTGTTTGTAAATCAGAGTATAAATCATGTAGAGTACAAAGTAATTTCATCCATTAAATCTTCAACCAATTAGTTAAACCAAATAAAAAATCTCTTAAACAGATGATGACAGACAATGTAAATAAAGGAGCTTAAAAATAAAATATAAAAAATGAAATCACGGCATTCGGCGGTGATCCACTTTATCAAGTGTGACAAGTGGTTTAAGTTGTTCTGAAAGGTTCTTCATATCTTCCCCAATCACATCTTGTCCAGAGGGTGTGACGACGCTCATCTCCACATAATGCGATTGGGTTAATGGTTCGAGGACAGGCTCGCTCGGTTGAACTTTCCCAGGTTCCAATCTAAACATCTTGGCCACAACAATCTTGAGACGTCCCTTCCGAAAGATGTAGCCTTTAGACACGAAATCAAATTCCTTCCTGCATCCCAATTCCTTAAGAAAATCCACAACTTCCGAGCCACAAGCCACATCCAAAATGCTTCTCACCATTGTGGGCCGATTCTTATCTCCCAATTCGGGTTGGCCAACATATCTCAAATGCATCGGGACATGGGGGTCATCCAAAGCTCTTCTCACTCGGAGAGAAAGCCCTTGTCCAGGATGACCAGGAGGATGACCCAAAACGAAGCACATTTCATGATCATGAAATTTCTCAAGCCCAATGTCAACATTGTCACAAAGACCTCGGAGTCTATGGAGAAGGAATTCCACGTGGTTGTCAAGGATGGACCCTTGGAGAAGATATTCTTGGTTGGGGATGAGATTGGTTTTATGAGCTGCGGTTAAGGCTTCTAAGGCAGAAAGGGATTGGATTTCCTGCTGCTTGGAACTTGGCTCAATATCCATTGTGATTAATATTCAAAATGAATCGAGTTCTCACGTCCACACAAACTGATCGCTCGCGTCCTGGCTGAGGTCAAGTCTAGAGAGAGTAAATACAAAAAAATCATTAAAATGAGTCGTGATTGGTAAACAAGGGGCAGGTGAGCTGAGGTGGAAATGAAAAGGAATTAAAATCAAGATCATTCAAAGCCGAAGTTACTACATAGGAAATGTCCGTTTTAAGATATAATCATATAAGAATATGATAGAAATATAGAACCTCGTTAGGAATCTCATCTTGTATAAGTCGATTAGGAAGGGTCAAAGGAAGAGGAATTAAAAATTTGTTAAATACTACGCATTCACACATGGACTTCAAAGGTAAGACCATATTAATCGAATTAGATTCACTAGGAAAGAAAAGTAAAGCTGGTTTGAGCAATAAACCAAAGTGGTCCAACGAGAAAAAGTAAAAACATGGAGCGATGAATTGACCCAATTACCCTCTACCATACCACTGAAGACCTCCATAATAATTTAATATATCTCTTCCCTCTCTTAACTATAAGATCTCTCAATATACACAAACTTACATATTAATTGGACCAGAAATAGAATGAAACTTTGAACCCCGACAAACGACATCTTTAATTACAATAAGAATAATGCTTAATATCCCAAATTCACTTTTAACTCATTAAAAGCTTAAAGACCCAACCGTTTAAATTGAATATGCGTGCAAAGGGAAAAAACTTTTACTTGAAATAAAAAGTAAAAAAAATTGAGTTAAAAAATTACACATTTGACCAATTTTAACAACCTTCCAAAGTCGAAAATTACACAACTTAAGCTTTCCTAATATATGTAATTTTCTAATTAATTTAAATGCAATCACTTTGAAGGGTCGAAGGTATCAGTATAAATGGTCAAAACATTTGAGTAAAAGTAACGCTGCTTAAATTCTCAAAAAATTATAATGACCATGTTGCAGAAATTGCTTTTACACGCTAACTTCATAATTATTACAGAGCAGATCAAACTCGTGTGAAAATCTCAAAGTGTGATATTTCATTTTAGACTCGATTGATGAATGAAATTGGCAAATAAGTTATCAAATTGTCTCACTTTTGACTCGCCTAATCCACCCATTCATGAACGGACAAGGGGAAATTACTAGATTTAAATAGCCCTTTCCTCTTAACGGATCCGCATTTGGGAGTGGTCGAGAAGTGAGAGGGTGGAAGTGGGAAGACAAATAGATAAAATATAGGTTCTGAAGATTAGAAATCTATGAGAGGCCCAGTCAACTTCCACACACACACACACCTTCACAGCTTCAGAGGGTTTCAAAGGGCAATCGGCATGTGTAATAAAAGTTAAAAACTTGCCAAACGGAAAGAGAGAGTTACAACAGAGGAATCTTGGTCCAAGGCACTTCAATCGAATTCTCCTCCTAAGTAGAATTCGATTTGCCCTCTGAACTTATTCATCAGAATTCATCAGCCATTTTTATTCTCAGTCAATTCCTAGCAAACTGCAGTAAACTACATCCATATTATTATTATTATTACTTGTATGAACTCAGGTGGTTGAAATTAATAAAGTTTAATGAAGATCCGTGAGGTGACTGTTAAAATAAGAAAAGCGGCTCCCTTACTTATCAACTTATAATGTGAAGGATAGGAGTGTTACTGTCAAACTGCTTGTTCTTATCTTCATGGGAAGAACTCCTTTGGTGCACCAAGAGCATAAGGAATTGAATATTAAGATAGGGGAGGTGAGAGGGAGATGCATAGAGACTCATTACCCCTCCATCTCATCTTCCTTTTCATCTCTCGCCAGACCTACTTCTCTCTTTAAGTATACGGAAAGTAAGGTGAAGTGACCAGTTCTACTTTGCTCCTCGTAGAAAATGAAATCAAGTTTCCCCTCGTTCTAAACTACACCAATTATGCCGGGCCAAAGAAGTGAAGTGGATTTTAAAATAATTATTAGTGTACTTGGTCGGTCAAAATGGTAAGAAAATTGTTATTAGAATGTGAGTTCCTCAAGAGGAAGCTTGGAAAGATGAGATTTGTCCATTCCTGTCTTTTCCTCCTCTCCCTCCAATTGTGTATTGTGCAGTGGGGCGAGGGCGGTGTGACTTCGTTCAGAGTTTATTCTGACCCATGGGCCCTTCGCGGAAGGAGACATTTACAAGGAGGGAAATTTAGCCAAAGGTCAGGAATTTTTGTTCCAGAGCAAATAATCCAAGACTCGACAGTTGAAGAAGACAACAATTATAAAGGCAGTTTAGATTTCGGCTACGGTCAGATTATTCATAAACACAATGCAACGGAGGAAAAGCTCAATGTCCAGCCAAAGAAATTTAGAAGAACGCGGGTTCGTAAAGGGAACGGAACTTATTTGAGGAACGGAGTATTTAAAGAAAAGTTCAAGAGCGGGGAAGTCACCCTTTCCGCTGTCCGTGGTGTGATTGACAAAGAAAGCTCTAAAAAGGCCACCAGCAAGGAAAAAATTAATTTTAATAGTCCGGAGCCTTTAGTGGACCAAAGTGCCTGGCGAGAGGAATCAAATAGGGCGGAATTATACAAATATTTGGAGGATCCGCAATATGAAAGAAAAACAGTTTTGAGATTGAAAGATCCCAACAACAACTTGAACCGCCAATCAGTTAAGACCAGACAAGATCAACTCCTCTCGTTTGATTCAAGAAGGAATGAGTCAATTGGTGACTTACTACAAGGAGAAAGCGCCAATCCATTCATTAATTCATCAACCCCTATTTCCTCCGACTTGAGAAACTCGTTGTATTTTGATCAAATTCCCCATCTTCATCCCTTGCTCACTTCCGACTCGATCCTAGGTAGTGTAAATAATTTACCCGAGGACAAAACCGTCTCAATTGAACATCAATTGAGCGATGCCTTTGGGGAAGTTCCAATTGTTCCAGATTTAAGGAGGAAAAGACCGCCGTTGCTCAATGATGATTCAGCCATTTCAGCCGAGTCAACAGCATTGAAAATAGGTTCTCCTGTGAATGTGAGAACTACAATGACAATGTCAACCTCAGTTTCCTCGCCGCAAGCCAATCACCCAAATCACAACTATGATCGAGAACCAGAAAGAGATTCGTGGACGACGACAATTAACCCAATCACTTCCACTCCATCGGGAAAATCCACAAGAAGACCATCACTCACAATCATCACAATGAGACCAAAGCCACTAGAGGAATCTGACGAATTTATAACAATCCCTACAATGAGTGTGTCAACCTCGACCACGACGTCTACAACGTCTACGACAACTCAGCGACCTACAAGAATTCTCCTATCAAGACGGCCAACCCCGAGGCTGTCCGGAGTGAGAAAAACGTCCACGACGGAGAAACCCGCAAAAGTGCCAACCTCCATTGCCGATAAAATAAATAATATTCGCGAGGAGAATCGGTTGGTTTTAGTCACGCCAACGCCGACAATCAAGTCAAAACCAACAGTGACAATAACAAGGTCAAGAACGACACTCCCGCCAATCATTGAAGTCACAACCCAAAGCTCAAACTCAAACTCTCCTGAAAAAGTTATAGAACAAGTTATGAAATCTGCAAATTCGACAAATCCTTTTTTGAATTTCGGAGCATCGGATAGCGGAGTTAGTGGAATTTCTGATTTATTGAACACATTAAATTTATTTCAACAACCTCAACCCCAACAACCTCAACAGCCCCAGCACCCTCAGCAACCTACAAATCCTTCATTATTCGGAGGGACTGGAAGCGGAAGCGGAGAAGGAGGAGGTTTAGAAAGTCTTCAACTTCAATTGGCCCTTCTTGAAAATCTGTTCAAAGGGGTTCAATTTGAAGAACAAGGAAATCCATCCAATGCCCAATCCCACGTGGCTCAACAAGAACCCCCAGTGACTCAAAAAGGTCTTTCGGATGCGGATCTAAAAAGTATTTATTCTTTAATTGACAACCAAACCCCTGGAACAACCACGACCATCCCGACAACGACAACAACAACGACCACAACAACTCGTCCTACGACAACGACCACCCGGGCTACAACAACAACGTCCACGACGACACCTCAGCCAATAATCCCTGGTGGAACGACAACTCTCCATCCTTTGCTTCAAAACATGCTCAACGTGTTTACATCCAATTTACAACAGAGTTTCCCTCAGATGAATAATCTCAATAATCAAGGGTCAAATCCATTCCAGAACTTTTTAGTAACTCAGCCACCACCACCGGTTGCATCGACCACCACGGTGGCAGCGTCGACAGAAAATCCCTCAGACCTCATTGCTCAATTGTTCAATCTTGGATTGACGCTGGAGAACGCGAGGAATCAAAATAGTGTGAGGGCAATTCCAACTCAGGCTCCTCCACCGACACAGGCACCATTTGACCTCGCGTCCCTTTTGAATCCCAACAACAATTGGGCGTTCAATAATCTCGTGACTACTCCAAGAACTCAAGAGGTCACGCCATCAGAGTCCAATCTCCTCTTTAACATTTTTGGAACAACTCAGAGGCCAAATAAACCCAATGGGCTTTATTATTGGCTTGATATGAATGCCTTCCTCGGGGGGAATCCAACAGCTGACCCTTATTCGGGAATCAGACCGAAAATTGGACAAAGGGACTACTTTCTCCGAGTTTAACTATTCATTTTTCATTTTGACAGCACAATTAAACTAATGATGATAAGTTGTAAACATTGATATTCTTGGCAGCCATCATTATGCAGAATGGCCAATGACACACATAAAAGCGTATTATTGTAAACAGGGATCAGATAGTATTAATGTAAGTGTGTCTTCCTTTTAAATGAAGAATGTATTTATTCAATTGCTATTATTGTAAATTTTAACCGTAGACGCTACATAAGTTAGTGAAGTCAGCAGAGAAAATAACTTTGAAATGATGCCGGCCTAACATCAAGAAAAAGAAGTTGGAGTGTTTAAAATTTTTATTTTATGATGATATTTATATTTATTTTGTATTTATTTATATGAATTATTTATTTCCCTATTTTTGTACGCATTCATTAAATATTTATATGAGCTAATTAAATAGTATACGCTCAAGCAATAAAAATTTGCCTTTATACAATTTGATCAAAAATTATTACTCATAAAACCATCAATACCTTTCATTCATATTCATAGATAAACAAGACATGCTTAAACTGCCTTTTTTAATATTGTGAAATTAGTATATCAGTTAAATCTTATATCATACATTCACACATCAAATCATTCAGTCATGCTGTCATGCATAATACAAAATTGACAATAAGCTTAAAATCATTTCCTTATGATTATTTCTTTAAATATTTAAAAACTCTTACTTTTGATGACTTTCAATGATGGGAGATTTCACATTTAAACTACAATTATTAAAGTTAACATTTCTACTATTTCCTCGGGCTCTTGTGTAAATTCGAGTTTCGTCTTCGGCTTTGAGTTCGACGTTCGACTCGACAGGATCGACCACTTTGGCAAATTTTGTAAAATTGGAGAATGAAATGAGAGCTCAGCTTTTATCTTTTACTTGTGAAAAAGCCGAATGAAGGAGTTGTGAGACTAGATCCTCCACTCCACAGACAAATAGATTTAATTCGGTCCCAGTTTAATTCATTTATCTTTTAATTCCAATTACAGTTGAAGTTGAAATAATTGATTGACCTCCATAATTAAATAACATTATTTATATATAATAATTAAGGAATCCGGATCTGTAACTTATCGGTCATATTGCATAGGCTTACAACCTGCAATGTCAAATTTCAATAACACTCAAAATAATATGCCGCAAATGATGCAGCAAGGTATGGAATAAATATTTAATAATAAATTGTAATAAACGACAATAACTGAATATTTCTTTTAATAGGATACCAGGGAGGGCAACAGGGTCAAATGGGTTCAGGTCAAACTATGATGCCGCAGCACATGCAGCAGCAACAACAACATCAAATGCATCATTTCAGCAACCAACAGAATATGAATATGCAGCAACAGCCAAATATGGGAAACATTGGACCAAATATTGTAAGATTTAATTTTATATTATATATGTTAAATATTATTTAATTGGTGTTATTGAAGATTTTAATTTTGTTAAAGGACGATGTATTTATTAAGCCATTTTCTGATTATAAAGGTTCCTCAGTATCATCAAAATATGATACCACAACAGCAACAGCAGCAACAACAACAGCAGCAGCAACAACAGCAAATGCAGCAGCAACATCAAATGCAGCAACAACAGCTGCAACAACAACAGCAGCAGCAGCAACAGCAAAATCAACTCCAATTTCACCAGCAGCAGCAACATGCTCAGATTCCTCAACAGCAGCAAAATTTTTCTGGTTTTGTTGGCAATCAACAGTCTCAAATGTCTCAAGTTCCAATGAATCAAAGCCAAATGGGTGGAAGTGGAATTAATGCTCCTCCTGTTCATCACATGAATTCTTCTGGTCCTGGTTCAGTCGGAGAATCCAATAATCAAAATGCTTTACAACAACAGCAACTTCAACAGCAACAAAACTCCCAACAACAGCAACAAAAGGAATTTAATATTGCCACATTTTGCCGATTGGGTCAAGAATCTGTCCAAGAAATTGTTTCTCGAACCACTGAAACATTTAACACTTTAAGAAATATACAGGTAAATTAATTAGCCAATTACTAAATGTCAATGCTAAAAGGGTCATTTTTAATGAACTATGTAGGATCTGTATTAAGTTACTTGGCTTGATCTAAAATTGTAAATAATCATTTTTTAATAGCCGCCAGACGGAAAATTACAATCCGCTGCAGCACTCGATAGGAAACCTAAATATACTGATACTCTGAAAAGTATTAGAATGCTATTCAAAAGACTGAGAGTTATTTATGATCAAATCGAGAAGAGTCTTCCAACAACAGATGATCAATTTATGGTAATTAAAAAACTATAACAGTAATTAAAACAAGTAAAATGTGTATTTTTTACTTTAATAATTCAACTCACTTTACATATAATAAAAACTAATTTTAAATTTTAGAATCCAGTTACACTAGCCACATTAGAGTTAAGCATTTACAGCATTGAAGAAAATAAGAATAGCGAAGTATACAAATTAGCAATGGAAGAACATCAAGAAACATTAGAGGTAACACAATACTTTCAAAAATTACAAATTGATCGTTATTATAAATTATAACATTTTTAAGTGGACATTGTTTATTTTTAACAGCAAGTAAAAACAAGAAATCGACAGTTAAAGGATACGGTTGATCAGTTACGTCAAATTATTTGGGACATAAACACAATGCTCGCTATGAGAAAAGAATGAAATTGATTACTCTTTGATTAACAACTGAATTGTGTATGTGTGTATGTTTACTATAAATACATTTATAATATTCTAGAAAAGATCTTGAAGGAGTTTTTCCATTTTCCCATGCATTATAGTATTTATTGTAATTATTTTATGTACCCATTCCTATTTTTTTTATTAAACAAAACAAATTAATCCGTCAATATAATCTGTATCATGTACTACTCTATATTGTACTATTTATTACACTTTAAGCTTTTTTAAATTTTTTTGAATAAATCTTTATAGAAATGATAAAATTTATTTTATTATACCTGTAGATTATTCATTAAATCATAGATTTCGACGAGTTACGAGGTGTACTTTATTTAAGAAACTGAATATCCACAATCAATAAATAGAGATTCTCCATTGATCATTGGAGCAATTTCCCCTGAGAGCAGAAAAAGAGCCGAATTAATAATTTGCTCCATTGGAACCAAAGATTCTCCCAATGGGCATCTTGAAGGATGAAAGAATGTTTGGTCAATTCCCATTGACTCGTAAAGTTCAAGTTCTCCTTGCATCATTGGAGTGTCAACCGGGCCAGGATTCAATGAATTGACTCTGATCTTGTGTGGACCAAGTTCTTGGGCCATTGCTTTAGTGAGAGAATCTATCCCAGCCTTTGTTGTGGAGTAGAGAGAAAGAGGAAGGACCGGAAGTTTGGAACACTTTTAAATACAATTAAATTTTAAATTCATTATGTAAGATTTCTTTATAAATAATTATGTGGTTAGGAAATTACAATTGAAGAAATGTTTAAGATTGAACCCGGTTTTCCTTCCTTGATCAGCTTCTTTGCAATCACTTGACTCACATTTATTACAGCTTTTAAGTTTACCGCAAGAGTTCTATAAAAACAATTAATGCATTTTAAACTCCAATTATTTTCAATCAAAAATAACGTTTTTTTTTTCAAATAATCATAAATTGTAATTTTATTGTAATTTAATATACCTATCAAAAGCATCTGGGGTTATGTCAAGAAATCTTTGTGGTTCATTTACACCTGTTTTATAATAAAATAAAACGTTTAATTTTGTATTCATTATTCTTATTTGGATAAACAACATATAATTAATAATATAAAAAAGTATACATAAAGTTTAGTTTAAGAGAATTATAACGAACCAGCATTATTAATTAGATGATCAACATTGTAATCAAGATTTTCAAGAGCAATTTTAGTGGCATCCCAATCCATTAAATCGACGCATATTGGAATTATTGATGGACATTCTTCAACCAAGGAATTCAAATTACTTTGAGTCTTTGAAAGCCCTATTACTGTTGCTCCATAACCATGAAGTCTCTTGGCCATTGCTCTTCCAATACCTGAAAAATTCATAAAATGAAACAACTCAATTCATCTCAATATTTATAAATGTACAATATTAGTATAAAAATAACCATGTAATGGTAAAACTTTTAATTGATTTTTAATACCTTGTCCAACTCCGGTAATCAAGACAGTTTTTCCTTTGAAGCTATTTTCCAGCGACATTTTCGTTTATTTGAATAAAAATATTAATTAAAAAGAATCTTTTGATGAATTCTCTATTATGTAACTTTCAACGTTACTGTAATTGTCAGTTAATGGAATTGGTGGATAGAGACAGACTTCAGTTCATCAATATAATAAGGAATAATACCTAAGAATATTTCTTGTCAGTAAGATATATCGACCATCCAGCCATCCACTTAAAGTTTCTGGAGCTCACATGAATGTTGGTGACCTTCATCGTCCAAGGATGAATCCTTTTCCATATTACACCAGTTTACCCTTTACCTAATAAGTATGTGCATGCTTATTGCCAATTGTCACGTTCATTTTGATACTCCATTATACGTAAGTTTGTATATGAGCAATTAATTTATATGGACTTTATATTATGTCAATGAATAAATAAAGCATATTATTTATTTAATGTTAGTGAGTGAATGTAATATGATACAGATATACATTTTGAAGAATGACAATGAGAGAAAATAATGGCAAAAAACAAAGATAAATTTTAGTAGTTTATTTATTTATTAATGTTCAATTTTTTGATTAATTCGGATAATGATTTTGGTCATTATTTTCATCAAGAAACAAGGAGGAGCGTCCATCTTATGAAACAGAGAACCCGCAATCGACAACCAAAGTGACACCATCAATCATTGGAGCCATATCCAAAGAAAGAAGAAACAAAGCCGTATTGACGATTTGATCCATTGGAGTCATTGCTTCTCCCATTGGAAGTCTGCTTGGTTGAAAGAACGTTTGGTCAATTCCAAGTTGTTTAAAATAGGCAATTTCACTTTGGAGCATTGGAGTGTCGACGGGTCCAGGATTCAAGGCATTGACTCTGATCTTGTATTGTCCCAATTCTTGAGCCATAGCTCTGGTAAGCGAGTCAACTCCAGCTTTAGATGTTGAATACAATGATAATGGAAGAACAGGGACTTTGGAACACTAAAACAATTTCATAAATTCACAATTTGTAACAATGCTCGAATCAAACAAAGTGTTTAATTGTATTTGAGTTAATAAATAAAAATATATTTAAAATCATTTTAATAAATTCCCATACAATTGAAGACATGTTGAGGATCGAACCGGGTTTTCCTTCTTTGATCATTCGTTTAGCCACAATTTGACTAACATTGATGACGGACTTTAAATTCACTCCGAGAGTTCTAGAAAAAATGCATAATCAGAGAGCTAATTGCCTAATTAATATTAAATTACCTGTCAAACTGCTCCGGTTTGATATCCAAAAATTTTGCCGGTTCAATGATTCCTTTAGAAGTATAATTTGTTAATCAATGATATTATACCAATATAAAAATTACATATAATTAAAAGGATTTACATTTAATGAAAAGTATGTATTAGTTTTTATATGGTTATATCATAACTTCTAACTTTACCAGCATTGTTGATAAGATAATCAACACGGTCGATCCTTTCTATTGCAGATTTAGTTGCATCCCAATTAATCAAATCGACAGCAATAGGGATAACTGATGGGCACTCTTTAACCAACGTTGTTAAATTTTCTGTGTCTTTTGATAAACCAAAAGTTATGGCTCCGTATTCATGTAATCTCTTTGCAAGCGCTCTTCCGATTCCTATCAATATTTAGTAATGAGAGTAGTGATTGACTTTTAATTTTGTAAAATAAATTGTGTTTTTTATTGTGAAAATCTCTGTTGAATTGTCTTACCTTGACCAACGCCTGTGACAAGAACTTTCTTTCCTTTGAAACTCGCTCCAAGAGACATTTTTATAATAAGCTTTTATCTTTCCCTTAATGTATTTATTTAGATCCAATTGTAATTTTTAAAGAGGTTAATAATATTATAATTAACCAATGTATAATTTTTAATTTTTAATTTACTTTTCTTTAATTTTTTTTAAATGAAACCATTCATAGTATTATGCTTTGAGACTCACCTTATGTAACTATCGTGCAATATTAATCAAAGTTTTTAATTTATTTTCTCGTTATATAATCATTATTAATTTTTAATGGCCTATGAAAATGTTTAAATGTTCAAAATTAGGATGATATTGAACAGTATTATATGAAATGAATGAGCTCGAATGGAAGAATAAACTGTTTGATTGAAAATAAAACATTGTCAAAATATAATTTATTTTACAATTTTATAACACTACATTTTAGCTTTTAACATCAAATATTAAGCCATCCACATTCTTGTATTAACAATGCAAAATACATAAATATATTATATTATGCCTATAAGTATTACATAATTTATTAATTTATTAAATATCTTTTCGAAACCTTAATTGGCTCTTTGCATATTTTCTTGTGAGTCTCTTAATGTTGAGATGAATTGGAGATGCAAGAGAAATAACGATAATCAAGCACATCATTACATTTGACTAGAAATCCAAAACATCAATTAGTTTTGCATTATAAATAAGGAAATAAAAATTCAATGTTTCCATTATTTTAACCTTTATCATTTAAAAATTAAAATCATCAAATATGAAAATTGAGAAAATTGGCAAACCGCATTATAAGAACTGTCAGATGAAAAATGCCAAACGAATAAAGGATACTGAAAAATTGAGAGAAGACTGACAAGTGTAAATCCAAACCCAGTGAGTCGGTTGAAATGCTCAGGATAAAACCGAATTCTCACATGAGAATAAATGGACCCAACCAATAATGGTCGAGCGACGGACACAACTATCAAATTAATTCAATTAATTCATGCATAATTATTTTAATTGTAATGTAAATACTTATATCATAAAAGATTAAATTATTGTATTTGATATTGTGTATTACGCAGAATTGATACGTAAACAGCCGTCGGTGTAAAGTAGAATTTAGAGAATTTAACTCCAAACATTAAAAAAGTGGCAAGAAAGAGAATCAAACTCGGCGCTGCAAAATGCTTCCTCAAACGTTCAACTTTATCGTCCTCTGAAAATACATACATTAAGTCATTATCATCATAAGGTAAAAAGTTAATTTAAGCTGTTTACCCTAAATATAGCTACTTTGCATTTAAATTATTTAACAGTAGTTATTTATTATTTAAGTTCTTATGTTTAATGTAAGTTAAATAGAAGGTCATGCGAAACTTAATAGCGATATGTAAATTATGCTTATAAATAATCTTATGAACAATTAGTGATTGTAAGGTAGTTAAATAAAAAGAAACCTTTATCTGCTTTTCTCATGAGACAATCGGTAATGAGCCCACATAATGGACTGAATAATGGAGAGATCAAAGCAGCCAGTCCCATGATCGTATTGTAATGACCAACTACAATTTAAAAATAATTATTATGTTAAAGTTGAAAGTAAGCGTGTGTAACAATGAAAATAATAAATAGATCAATTAAACATGTTGTAATTGCCTTGTTTTGAATCGTCCGTGGTCATATACACCCATGTATTAAAAGATGTTACATAAAATCGAAGCATCTGAAAACCACATTCACAATTATGGGATTTTACTCCATCGGATAAAAATATTAATTTGTAACAAAAATCAACATTACGTACATAAAGATTAAAATGCCAAATAACGTGAAGGAGAAAAGAAAGCGTCATAATGGACTCTTTCAGAGGGATTGGACCACTTTCGCCAGTTTCAGTTACTTCGCTCACTAATTTAATATGAAAAGAATATATAGATTTCCAATAATTAAAATAGGTGTTTATATGCTATTTTGAATTTTTGAACATAAAAGTTACAAGGCTTACCAATTGAAAGTCTTTCCTTTACGCTAAAGTTGGAAGCACGTCGTTCCGTAAGTCCGCTTATACGAGACTCACGCGAAGATTCTTCATGTTCAGTTTTCATACATGGCATTATCCAAGTTGAGACAAAGGTCATTGAGCTTACAATGGTCATCGTAAGACAAATGTGTTGCAATGAAATCCCCCAAGCGTATGCAAACTTTCATATAAATTGATCAAAATAATCAGATAGAAACTTAACATAATAACTTACCTGGAAGAGAAGGAAAAGAGTTGTGGAGATCGAGTGACCCGCTGTATATGCCTTTAAGTCAAAATCAATTAATATTCCCAAAATGAATTTCCTAATTGAATTTCTCTCATCTTATATTCTTACAAAAAGGATTGTGGATCTTCTTTTGGGAAAAAGATTTGAATATTGAAGTGCTCCAAGTCGGAGGGGATTTGTTCCGAGTCCAATTAAGATCATCCCTGGCCATACTAACCAGCTATTCTCTGTTCGATTATAAAAGTGGAAAATGTATACGAAAAATTTGAATCGTCATTAATTTAAAAATCTTGGTAGCTTACCTTTTGTGCACAAAGACAGTGATATAAAGCCCATTGTTATACATAAACTATAACGATGAAAGTACTTTAGAAATTCTCAATCACAAAGTTTATAGTTGTTTAAAGTTAATAACTAATAATGATAAAGACTTAATACCAGCACTAATTAACGATTCTAGTTAGTTATAAATTATGTATATATATACAATGATAGAATTTACAGAAAATGTGAGTGATTCAAACCTTCCAAATATTCTCGTGACTCTGAGCCCCAACTTATCCAGTGAAAAGCCGATTAAAATCGCTGGAACGCCATATACAACAACTGATGTGGTAAATATGAGGCCAAAAATTCCATCTTGTTCTTTACACCGCTACAAAATTACAAAATATTGACATACACAATCAAGTAAGATTCAATAAATTTCAATAAATGTTTTAAGCAATGTCTTTTATTACAATAATTGGAATGTCTTGGATTAAAGGAAACGTCGTTTCATTCGTAAATTGAAATATGACTTCAGTTTCATTTTTCAAGTTATCATCGATTATACTCTCAATGTCAGAGCCGAAATCTGTATTGTTTTCATTTAAACTAATGTTTTCCAACTTTAATCCTTTGCAGAGATGGCTAAAAAATAACAGTATCGATTGAAATGAAATATCTTATACATAATATGTTTTAATTTAAAATTTCTTATATTTTACCTGTAAATTCCTTCAGCTTGTAAAATAAAAAGAAGACTTGGCCAACCAAATATACACCCAGCAAAAGCAATTGATTCAAAGAATCCAATAAGAACAATCACAATTCTCCGCCACTTTTCCATATTCGAATTCCAAAATGAAAGACAAAGAACTAGAAAAATGAATGCTCAAGAAATGAGTGAAGCCAAATAGGAAATTTTCCACCTATTCAGCCTTCAACTAATTGCAGTCAAATGTTATATAATACTTTTAAAAATCAATGGTTAGTTCTCCTTCATAAAACCCCTTTTAGCCCATCTCCTCCTCACTGGCTAGATCTGTGATTAGCAAATATAAATGTATTTACACGTAAAATTCATAATTTGGTCCTTGAATACTGAACACTAATCGCTATTTTGCTCGTGAAGATGATTTGCTTTACATGCGAAACGAATAAGACCAAGATCAATACTGCCATTTAAGGTTGAAACACATGAATTGTCTTTGGAAAAACAATATGCTCATAATTTCACTTTACAAATTAATTTTCCCAACTTTCTACCTCATTTCCTAATCCTCTTTTTACTTCACATTCATAGTCAATCTCAAATCTCAACACATTTGAAAATTTGTATATAAGATTCATATTTGAATTGAACATTAGAAATATGCATACCTAGGTATATCAGTTGCATTATCTTTTATACCCAATAAAGAAAATATATTATAAGAAAATAATTGAAATATTGTTGTAATTTGCTAAAAGGAAAATAAAAGTACTGATAAATATGGAGAACTTTTCCGGGAGAAGGTCATTTTTCTGTACATGCCTAAAATACCTAATTCATCATGTCATCGCGGATATCCATCATCAAAAACTCAACAGAAATATTACCAAATATTATTATTTAGTCCATTAAAGCTGGCATTAATCATAAGAAGAAACATGAGAGTAAATGTTCAGAGATCAAATCAATTAGAGAGCAAAGAGGAGTTTGTTGGTACAGGGGCAGAGAGCAACTCCACGCATACAATGCGGATATTTGCAATGAGGAATGTTGAACAATAAAATAACACCAAATCCAACTCGGGCCCGGCAAGAACCGCCGAACCAACGTCAACGGAACTTCCGCCAATAAATCTATAGTAAAACAGCACAACACAGGACTTCACAGGTTGCGATAAGTCTTATCTCCTGTCAAATTCTTCTCATTCATTCGTGATTAATAATGAGTATAATTGCGAGGGAAGAGCAAGAAGTTGTCCTTAATAGGGTCTTAGGAAAGGTGATAAATTTTATACTTTAAATTACTTGTATGCTTATAAGATATGAACATTCATGTACTTTATGAAGGGTTGTAAATTGTAAATAATATATATATATATATATATATATATGCTTCAATTATTACATTTTTTCAGGGTTTATCAAGGGTTGAATTGCCGAGTGGAATTTTCATATGGGGTCCTGAATCAAGTGGGAAAACATTTTTATGTAATAAAATCTTTCAAGATATTAAAGCTGTGTTTGCCAAAGTGTCTGCACATGAAGTCATTTGTGGTATCAGGCCTTTTCTGGAAACTATTCTTAAGAAGCTTTTTCAAGGTAATATTTCAAATACACAATTTTAATAAATAATCACATTGGTGTATAATGGATTATGATTGTTAAGTTTGGTTAAACTATGATTAATCATTTCTTTGCATCCAGGTTTTGAAAATACTCCCAACGTGAAATGCGAAAATTTGAGAATTTTTGTTCGTATATTGAAGGATTTTTACAGAGAATTTCCACAAGAAAGAGAAAATAGATTTATCATAGTAAGACATTCTTTTGTTTCGTATTTAACTACTGTTAACTTTTTTATATTATTCTTACCTAATTTAGAAATGTAATTTTACTTCATTCATTTCAGTTGGTCACAAATGCAGAATTTTTGAGAAGTGAAGCATATGAAAATATTTTAAATGTTTTCTTTTCCATTCGTGAATTGCTTCAAGCGAATATTTGTGTGATATTAGAAAGTCGACTTCCATTCTCATTATATCTCAACATCAATTATTTTAAACAAGTCTGTCAATTGCATTTTCCACAATACACAAAAGGTATCATGTATCGAATATTTAATAATTTATTGCTAAATATTCTTTTGAAACTAAAACTATTTTTTAATTTACAGAAGAAATTATAAAAATAATTAAAGCTGATTGTAAGCATGATAAGCAAAATCGTGGAGCATATAATGAAAACGCCAAAAAGTGTGTTCAACATTTTTATAGTTCTTGTCGAGATTTGCGGAAGCTCTCCAAATATGTAAGTTTAAACTGGTCATTCAATTTTTAGATTTAAAATTTGAATTTAGCCTAAAATATTATAAATTATAGGTCAAAGACAGTTTTCGAATTAATGACACAATTCCAAAGTCACCATCCAAACGGAAGAGCACAACTGCTGCCGAACAATTAATCAACTGGAGATTAGACAAGAAACTATTAAAGGCTTCGTTTCAAAATTTCAGCTCTAATTTTGTTCCATTTGAACAACTGGATGAATTCAACGGAAGTAAAAAGCCCAAAAGTTCTTATTTTGATTTGACTCGAACTTCCAAGTATTTACTCATTGCTGGTTTTCTTGCTTCAAGAAACCCACCAAAATTTGATGAAAGGTAAACGATTTAATATTTTTTTAATTTTTAGTAATAATTAATTAAAAAATATTTAACTTATACATATATTACATTATTTATTCATTTTATTATTTCCAGATTCTTTGTTAAAATCGGCGGAAAGAAAAAAAGATCCAAGAAAATAGACATGGGTGAAGAATATTTACCATCTTCATTTTCTCACGATCGGTTCCTTGCTATTTTCAGATCTATCATTCGAGATTCAGATATTCCCGAGACTGAAATTGATTCCACTATTTTGACGAATGTACGTTAATTAAAACGCATTTTAATTTTATGTAAAACTTAATGTTCCTAATAAACATAGACGTTAGTAAAATCTGCTTATTGGTGTATTTTTAGGTTGCGTCACTTTGCCAAATGGGTCTTTTGAATTTAGCCGGAAAATTTTTGCTAGATGAAAGGAAGTACCGATGCAACGTCGATTACGATCTTATTATTGCAATTGGAAGGTAATGAGTTAAATGACATTAAAATTATAAATACAAATACAAAATGATTTATCGTGTGTTGTAATCAAAATGTTATCTTTACAGGAGTGTCAACTTTGATGTTCCAAATTACATATACAAGGCTTAAAAATTTCCTGATCGAGACGGAAAATCGAATTTTAATATTTAAGTTGTGCATGTGTTTGCATCATATAAAATTACTTTTATAGATTCCACAATTCCACTATTTTAACGATTTTATTAATATATTTTATCATAAGAATTTTATCGTAAATAATAAAATTTGCATTTCAATTTTAACCATATATTTAATTATTTGGTATTATAATTATATTTATTTATAGTAATAACAAGAATTCCGAAAAATTAATGGTTAAATTGCATGTTAAAATACAATTTAAATAATAGGAATCATAAAATGTCATTGTTGTTTTGCAATATGTCCCAATGGTTTGCATTAAATGTTGAACTCGGGAAACATTATTCTTGCAGTCCTTGGGATAAACTTTTAAATGTTGTCCATCTTCATGTGTTGTAGAAATAGCAATTCAATTAAGGTTGTAATGAGTCGAGTCAAATCTTGATATTTTTAGTTTAATTCAAAATTTTATTTATGCATTATGTAATACCTACTTAAATACATTTAGACTATATAAAGGACATTCATCTTTCATGTTCATTATTTATTTCAGTCACATTAGTGAGATTTTACTCTTATATTTATCCAAGGTTAACACTAATGGTTTTGACATTGAAGAGCATTCTGTATATCCTTTGTGATTTGTGCTTTAACTTTGAACTACCTAATTATCACAATTCAAGCGAAATCACACTATTGTTATTCATACTCTGAATCCCATTATTTTATCTTTCATCTTACTCCGCTTGAAACGTTGAAAGTATTAAAACGCATGAAATTCCAAAATAATTTACATTGCTGGTCTCGGAGCTGTCAGTGTAGATGTTAAAACATTTGTCCAGGATGTCTTTAAATATTTATTGTGCATTTGGAATCCTAATTTGTGTTCATTTGAGTGAACAAGTTGGACTTCATCATACAGCTGGAGATTTTTGCTACGCGGATAATGTTTGTGATTATACTTCGGATAAATGGAGCGGGTTGTGTAAAGATGGACACAGACAATCCCCGATTGACATCCCTTCAGAAGCTATGAGTTATAGTGAAAATCAGACTTTAGCAATTGAAGTAAATGATTTTTACAAAAAAGTTCACGATTCTTTTTTCATAAGAAACAATGGTCATACAGTTCAAATTCAACTTGAGTTCAATCAAACGTCTGATGCTTTTGTAACTGGAATTCAATTTGAAGATCCCAACAAACGTTACATATTTGCTCAAATGCACTTTCATTGTAATTTCTTTTTCATTTAATATTTTCGTCAAAGTCTAATATTATGAGAGTTAATATTTAAAGTTAAAGATATTTTATATTACAGATAATTATCATTTTAATTATGTTTAATTATATTTAATACAGGGGGTGATAATGACACAATTGGATCCGAACACCGAATAAATGGAAAAGGTTCAGCAATGGAAATTCATTTTGTTCATTACTCAAGTGAATATTCTACGATTTCTGAAGCGAGCAAATCAAACGATTCATCTGCATTAGCTGTAATTGGGGTTCTTGTAGAATCTTCCAACAAAGAGCCAAATAATCCTTACATTAATTCAATAATTGCTCATCTCCCAAGAAAGTATATGCCTGAGCCGGTTGAAATTAAAGAACAAATGAATCTTTCATCTTTCTTGCCATCCAAATCTGAGGATCGGGAGAAAGTGTTTAGATACGGAGGATCTCTTACAACACCTCCATGTTCAGAATTTGTGAGTTGGGCTGTTTTTGTCAAACCGATCTTTTTCCACCCGGATGACATTGAAGCATTTAGATCAGTTGAAGATAATGAAGGTTTTCTATTGAACAAAAATTGTCGGCCTATTCAAAGCAGAGGTGATTTAGTTCATGACCTTCATGACCTTAAATGTTCAAGCAAGATTCATGAACATTAAAATACTTACAATAATCATTAAAGATAATAAGTAGTGGAATCTTTATATTTACAATGATGATCTTTGAAAATGTTTAGATAATATTTAATATGACTTTTTCACAATGAAATATGGAGAAAGAATGAAATTACCCAAGAACAAATAATGATTTACATTTATTTATTTATTTGAAAATTCAGTTTAAGGTTTGCAAATAAATATTTTTGCTAATTATTAATTCTGATTTTGGAATCCTCATTTTCTCTTCGTGCTTGAATCGCAATCATTGAGAGTGTCACATTCCTTAAAGAGGACTTGGCATGCTGTGCATTTTTGACATCCTGATTCCATTTTCCTTCCACCATGTGCATAGCGATTTGGTTTGAGACCAACGCGTTGTCGACCTGGCTTCAATCCACTGTCCGTACATTGGGGGCTTTCTGGTTTAAAATAAGGTGCATATGCTTTGTTACATCCTGATGGCGGAATCTATATTCAACAAAATAAATAAAATGCTTAATGAGATTCATCTTTAAAATTTCAAAAATTTTTATGCTATCAATTCAACCAAGATACTTCCACAAACCTATGTACAATAAATGTGATCAAATTTCAACAAAAAAAGATTAATTTAAAAGATTAAACAGTTGTAAAATATTTAATTACCGAGATTTTCGTGAGGTTCCTTTGGACGTAATCTTTTGGCATATTGAGATCCCTCAGGTACTGTTTGTAAGGAACACCAAGAACTTTCCCTGCAGCCTTTTCGCCGACTTCAAACTCCATTGGGAGTTGGAGATAGTTGAACCAAGTTGTGACCTTTTGTGTCGTTGTCTTAGGTGGAGGAGGAATCGGCTCTTTGTAGTATTTTGGTGGATCTCCACGATCGCCAATTGAGTCTTTAAAATGACATTTTTCTGGAAAGTAGGAATCTCGTCGGTTCATCCATTCATAGTCGCTCTTCACCTTTGTCATTTCTTTTGGCCATAAGAATGTGTACATCTTCAATTTTGAATCTAATGATTTTAAATCCTGTATGCTATACAGTAATAATAAAGTCTAAAAAGACTAAAAACTAAAACAAAATGCTAAAAACTAAAAATTATGCAAATCGAAAATTTAAAATTCTTCGTTTTTTATAATTTTTTTAAAGAAAATTAGTTCTTGGTTACTCTCAAATGAATGGATTATGGCAGTAATTTTTCTAAGAAATTGAGCGATTACCATAAATGATAATTAAAGACAACATAAAGAAACCAAAATATCTCTTTATTTTAAAAGCTACATAATCTTCTAGAGTATTTCACATTATGTATACATGAACAATTATTTTGACATTTGTGAGAATGAATAACAACAACATTTAACATTATTTTTAGTTAAAATTTAAAATTCTTCAGATGAACGTTTCATGGCAAATTCTTCATTGAATTTGAAATTCAATCACAGCAATAAGTAAATTCATCGTTTTGATAAGATTTGAGGTTTCCATTCCACAGGACAACTTCCTTGCACCTTCCAGCAGTTGCAATTAATTGGCCGTCATAAGAAACCTTCACCGCATTCAGCGGGCCCGTGTGACCATGAAGAGTATAATAACTGTGACCTTCTACAAGATCAAGAATTTTCACTTTTCCATCTCCTCCAACACAAACAGCATAATCCCCAGAAGTGTGAAAGTCAAATGAAGTAATTGGTCCCTACAATTACAAAAATTACAATTTATAATTTCATGATTAATACCAATAACAATAGTGTATTAATTTTCCTTTGATGAATTCCTAAATATGTCTTCAATTTAATTAAATCTCCAATTTGCAAACACAGTACATAGCAAAATATCTGTATATTATGTACATAGTACTATGTATGTATTTTTATTTTGTACAATATACTTGTATTATATTTAACTTACTTGATGAATGTTTAGATAGCTTTGAAGAATCTTGGAATCTCTCCTAATGTCAAAAATGTGAAAATGGCCTTTGTCTGTGCATGCCCCAAAGTATTGCATTCCACTGAGGAGAAAGTCCGCATGGAGCGGCGCATCTTGAAGACTTGCGGCCGTAATTGGCTTTCTATTCGAATTCCTCAAATCGAACAAATTGACCGTTTTATCATCAGAAGCACTAATGATGAGATGTCCTTCGGTGGAATATCTCACGGATCGAATCCAATTGGAATGTTCAGTCAATGACGCTAAGAACTTTTGAAGAGCGAAGGTGAATTTGGTCGTTTTGGTTCCGGGTTTCCCAATTCGATCCAATGACCAAATCTTGATGATTTTATCATTTGAACCCGAGGCAATCTGAGAGTTGTCAATTGGATTAAAGGCAATTGACCTCACTGGGCCTCCATGAGCATGCCAAAAACGAGAATAGCCTTTAAATGTAGGAGTCCAAATCCGGACCGTTCGATCATCAGAACCCGACAACATAATATTTCCATCTGATGAGAAACAAACGTCGTTGACGCTTCCATTATGTCCAATAAATCTAAAATATAATAATTTTAATTTAAATAAATAATTTTAATTAGTCTGTGAATTTTCAATAATTTATTTAAAGAGGATAGAGAGTGAAGAATCGGGAAAGCTAGGGCTTATGAGAAATTATTGTAAAGGTTAAGATTGAAACCTCGTGGTTGGTTTTGGAGCCTTTGGTTTCTTTCCATCTTTCATAAGGGAGTAAGTCGAGAGAAGTATTGATCCGTCCGACCCAGCAGATGCGAATTTCTGGAGGAGAGGATGGAAATACACCGCATTGATTCCTCTTTTGTGCAAATTACTGAATTTCTCGTAAACCTCGGGTTTGGAGGAACAAGCTGAAGAGATTATCTTGGTGCTCTTTACAATTTCACTTCCGCACACGTCTCGTTTCCGAATTTCTGGCCGTCTATTCATAAAATCAAATATTTAAAGTGAAAAATGAAGTGACCGCAATGGGAATTTGATTCTCTGACCTGTTTCTCATTTTCCTCAGGAGAATGTGGGCTAAGGGCAATTATTGATTTCTCTCTTGCAAACAATTTCTCTGCGTTTAAAAGAATATTATTGACCTGATTCATTGTGATTAACTGTGATTTGATTAAATTGTAAACCATTTAAATCATTAACATTTTTTACATTGTGTTGAATTAAAATACTTTCGAGTTGGCGAAGAGGAAAGCGGTGAAAACGAGTTTTCTCCTTTTGAATTTATTTTACTAAATTTTGCTAAAGATACGCAAAGGACCAAACGAAGAAATTTTTTCCTTCAACTTCAATTTTAAATTACTCGAATAATGTTACGTTGATATCAAAATTTTAAGTTTCTAAAGTTAATTCCAATTCGGCCTTTAGATGGACAAGATTAAAATTTCAATTAACCCTTTTTTTCATAGAATTCACTTGTCCGTCGCTGACATTGTTCGTGTAAGAAACTTTCCTCTCAATAACAATAATTGTATTTAAATAATTACACATTTTTAATCAATTTGATGAAATTATTTTAATCAAAATAATCGCTTCATTACAGATAACTGTCTTAACACCATTCATAATTCTAAAGCTCATTGGTGCTTTTCTAAGCGGAGGAATTGGGCTTTTTATTGCCTATTGTACCATTTGGTCTGGTTGTTTCGGTGAAGGATATTTTGATCGTCCGCTCACAAAGTTTGAAAGGTAAATAAATTAATAAACATTCATTTCTTATAAATATTTAAATATTACTCATTCTGTTATCTTAAATAATCAACCCAATTGACGCATTAACCTGTACTGTTATAAACCTTGCCTCATGGAGTCATTGCTCATTCAAATTCATTGCTAATAATTGTAAATTTCTCTTCGAAAATTGTTTACATAATAATAATATGCGTACTTGTTGTAATTGTATAAAGGTTCATTCGATGGATCAGCTACAGAATATTCCTGAGAGGAATTTTCTTTTTCACCGGTTTTTATTGGGTTCGTGTGAAGGGGAAACGTGCAACGTGGGCAGAAGCTCCAATCCTCGTCGCTGCTCCTCATTCCTCATATATGGACATTCTCGTATTGGCTGTTTTAGGAGGGCCAAGCGTCGTGTCCAAAGTGGATGTTCGCTACATTCCAATCTTCGGAAGTAAATATGATTTATTAATGAAATTCTAATGACAATTATGCCCTGAGTTCATTTATTATTGATTTAGTCCTAAAACATAAAATCATTAAAAGGCGTTGGATATAGGATATAACGAATAAAATATTAATATTGGGTATGACTAAACATAGGGGCTATTGAATTCATGCAACCGATATTTGTTCAACGGGACAGCGGAACGTCAAGGAGGTCAACTTCAGACAAAATAATTCAGAGGGCCAGAATGAAGACAGAGATCAATCAAGTAAGAATGGATCATAAAAGCAATGAAGTTCACGATAAAGTCTTATCGATAAAATAAGGATGATTTCATCATAAAATGTCTTATTGATGCGCAGATATTCATTTTTCCTGAGGGCACAACTTCCAATCGTAATTCTCTTTTGGCTTTTAAAAATGGATCTTTTCAACCCATGGTTCCAGTTCAGCCTGTTCTGATCAAATATCCCAAACACAAAGACACGTTTACCTGGACGTTTGATGGACCATCATTGTAATTACATATTTTTATAAATTACGAGTATTATATAAATACGCTAAAATCTTTGGGAAAATCTTTAAAATAAATTAACTGTGATTACATAAGGTAAAAACACGATTGGTTTATAGATTATAATGATATATTTTACTTTTTTATAGCTATAAGACGACATTCTTAGCAATGACCAATTGGGGCAATGTTTTGGAAATCGAATTTCTTCCAGTAATTAATCCACCAGAAGGTGAATTAGATCCTTCAGTTTTTAACATGCTTGTTCGACGAGAAATGGGAAAGTAAGAATCGAACTTTCACTTACCTATTTGTAATCACTTACTTAAAGTAATTACAGTTATATATTCTTAACATCAATTCAAAATGATCTTATATGAATCTTGTTTATTTAATAGACAATTGAATATTCCGCTTACGAATTACTCTTTTCCTGATGGAAACAAAGTTGCGAATATCCAGAAGCTACCTTTATTTTCAAGACTCCGTCCTTTCTCCGCACAGATGAAACATGTTCCATTCAGGTAATAACTTAAAAATAAATAACTCCATTTTTACTATATATGTATAATATGTGAATTAATCTAATAAGTAATCAGTGTCTTTTCAATTTAGCTTGAAGGATATCTCTGTAGAAAACTTGGAGAATTTTTTAAATTCTGTTAAGTATGTTTACAAAATAAACTGGAGAAATTGGTCAATTTCTGAACAAACGTTCAAAGAAATTATCGTTACCGAAGCAGATGAATTGGACGTTGAAGAACTTTTCAGAATGTTTAACCCGGTATAATAGCTTGTTTAATGAATTATTTTATATTTAAAAATGAAATTTTGATTATTACTTTCGGCTTTGGTAAAGTCTTAAGTGTGTGCCAAAGTGAATTGCATTTATCAAAACAAAGACGCACGTTGTATGCCTTACATTTGATTTGAGTAAGATTTTATTTCCATTAAGTTGGCAAAGCTTGCAATGACAATAGCTGGGTTTTTTATTTTTCTAACTTTTTCGGGAAGATGATTTGAAAGTCTAATAAATCAGAATAATCAATTAATTTAGAATATTAATAATATTATTAGATATTAATATTTCAAATCAAAAGAGACGAGACCGAGACGAGTCCATCTCATTCTAAGCCAAAAGAGATCACAAAACTTTTCCATGGTCTCGTCTCGCGAGTTTTCCTATATTATAATGATGGCCTAAGGCAAAATTGAGACGAGACTAGACCACCCTATTTTAAAAGAGACGAGACCGAGACGAGACCATCACATTCTGAATCAAAAGTGACGAGACCAACTCTTTCTGATCCAAAAGAGACGAGACCATTAAACCATTAAACCTTGACTTGGGGTTTTGAGACGAGACTTTATGTTTTATAATATATTTATATTATAAAACTTACTATAATCTCCGAAAGATCCATATCTTTCAATATCAACATGTGGTTCAGTCTTCTTTAAATCTCTTGATGTAATCGCATATTTGATTCCTCAAAGCCAAATGATTCGCATCGGATCCTTCAATTTGATGATTCAAATAAGCAATTACTTAAAGGAAACGTTGATTAGTTAAATAAATAAATAAGGTCAATAATTATAAAACAATTTTATTTTTGAAATAATAAAAAATTATATATACATAAGCTTAAACATACCAGTCATTCAATATTAAATGTATAAACGGAATCCAATAGCTTCTAATCGCCTTTCGATTTGAGTTTTAATTGGATCCTTCATGATTAAGATAAGAAACTTAATTGTGTAGTAAGAAGTAATTAATAAGCGATTAAAAGTCAAAACTTTAAAACACAAGCTTTTGTTGAGTTTGCCGTAGTAAAGGGAATTTTGAAAAACTCATTTTGTTTGGTTCCGTTATCAACAGTATTTTTTACAAACCCACCGTATTATTGGATTCCGTAAGCAAAGGATTGAAAACTTGACCTAATATAATGATATAGTGCCGGGTTCAAAAGATTAACATTAACTTTATGATAAATGCATAGTTATTATTAAATTTTCTAAATTTTATTTTAATACTTTTTAGAAAAATGAACGAATTGACCTTAGAGAGTTCCTTATTACGGATCTAATACTAAAACTTCCATTAACCCGAGGTGATACTAAATTGTTAATTTGTTAATCATAGCATAACATCATCTGATTTGTAATAAACAATTCATAAGTTTAAAATATTCTCTTCTATTTCAGATGAAATGGCATTTGTCATTTTTCAGGTAATTAAGCATAATATTAGTTAGCATTATTATACCTTACTTAAAATATTCTAAATCAATATGAATGATCTAAACTTTTGTAAATAGATTTACTCTGAATGGGCTGAGACGATGAATAAAGAGAAATGCGCTTACACGATGAACTCACTTTTTGAAATTTCGGAACCAGAAGTCAATCTAATATTTGACAAGTTAGACGACAATATGACAATAGGTAATAAAAATGATTTAAGATTATTAATGAATGTAATTGTTTAACTATGCATATATGCTATATTTATATGCTATACAAATTTTAATTATTTTTTTGTAAATTATAGAAAAATTTAAAGTTGCAACAAAATTACAATTAGAAATTCTCCAACTCTACTCATTGAACTTCCAAGGAATTATCACCGATTATCCTCACTCTACTCACTGGTGGATGGATGTAGATTGAACAATTTATCAAGAATCAAGACATAAGTACTACATGTTTTAAACTAAAGTAAATTATGGAAGTGTTCAAGTTAATTATTAAGTAAGTATTAGTTAGATATGTGTTTTATGCAGATTTGATTTTTTAACCAGTCTATCATGTAAAATCAAATTCATTTTCAAACCAACAAAACTTTATTTCTTGCATATTCACATAGTCTGTCCAAGTTAGAAAAATATTGAACAGGGTTTGCATTCCGTTTGGATACTTTTCATGAATTAAAGAAATTAAATGTAATAATAGTAAGCTAAAATCCTTAAATTATAATTCAACATAAAATAATTACATTAACACTTTATTCTAATAATTAATAATAATACAATGCCATTAAACGAAATTATATTGACCTTTGTTTAAAAGACACTTGAATAAAACTTTAATTCACTCACCCCACATGTTGCAATAGCAAATCATTTTAAATACTGTTAAGAACATTACAAGTTACAATTTAAGGTACTTGATATAGGATGTGATTTTATTAATTCATAAAGCCACTTTATGTGTTTGATGCAAAGTCAAGTCATGTAATAGTCTTTATGTAATTATAATCAATGCCCATCAATCACCCAAAGTCTACATAATTGGTCAAAGTTCATCTGTCTATAAAATATTTGTATATGGTATGAGTGTGTATGTCGTGAAAGGATAAACTAACAGTAAATAAGGTATTATTTGCCAAGTTGTCATTTATTTTTAATGTGAAAGGCCATAAGCCGTTAATCCACCATTAACAATTCCATCTTTTCCTACGTAATTTATATTTACTTTATCTGCGTAAGTTTAATTCACTAAAAGTTCATCACGTATTGACAGTTTCAGAGGGTAAATGAGTATTTAAACAAGTGTGTGTGTTTTGTAGTAACGTAATGAGTCTTGTCTCGAGCGAGCTGTCATGTCAGTGTCAGAGTCAAAAAGTCAAGGCTTCCCCAGTTTATTTATTTGACATTGATCAAGAAAGGGCTTCCTGGAAGTGGCAGGTTCTCGAATTTCAAATGAACCTTGTATTGTCCCGCAGCTGTTGGTTTGTAAGTAACTTTGATCGTTCCTTCTGGCTGGGTTTTAAAGTTAATTTCTGGTTTGCTCGGTCCTTCCATCGACACTTGTAATCCACCTAAATAATCATAAAACCCAAATGTTAAAGATCAAAAATTTAACTCAAAAATCGTTTAAAGCCATTTGAACTTCAAATTTTGAAGCACTTACTTGTAATCCCAGCCTCTCTGGCGTCAACGATGATCTCATTTGTTAAATGCGTCTAAAAGGAAAAATATTAAAATTAAGTCTTAATTAAATTAACTAACCATATTAACTACATTTAAATATAATTGGGGGAGATAAATGCAATTCTTACTTTTCCATCCTTAAGATTTGGCCCAGCAACTTTCACTTTGTTCACATTGGCCTTAACATCTCCAAGAATCTTAACTTTGAATGGACTTCCGTCAATGTGCTTGTCGGCGAATTTAATATGAATTCGATAATCTCCCGCACAGGGTGTTTTGTAGCAGACGTCCACGCTCCCGTCTTTCTGAGTTGTCATCAAACACTCGGGCTTCGAGGGACCGTCGAAGGCCAGAGCCAAGAGACTTACATTATGGCCCTGGCAGTTTATAGTGAACTTGTTTGGCGCCTCTGTCAAACCCACGTTCAATCCGTTAATTACTTACATTATAAATACAAATTGTCCAATTAATTAATTAAAATAAAAAGTCTCACCAGCAAACCCGCTGCTGAGGCCCGTCCCCTTCGCGTTAATAGACGTGTTCATCATAGGGCCCGGAATTTTGACGAAGGAACTTGAAACGTCTCGGATGGGAAAGGTGTGCGAAGGTGTGGATTGACTAAAAGAGCTACGAAAGAGATCTGCTTCTTCCCAACGATTCCCGTGGAATGGAAATTTCCCTTCATTTCATTTCAAGGAGGGAGGGAAAAAAATTATTAAAAATAGCTCATTTAACCATGTAAGGGTGGAGGTATACGGGGAGTAGTAGGCGGGATGTTTCTCCCGATTCCCGAATCATGCCAATCCCATGGTTGATCTTCAATGGAAGCAGCGGAGGTCCTCAGCTGCTCATTCTATCCAAAAGATAGATACACACCGAGTATGTTAACTTTTAACTACAGCCCTTTATGACTCTTTAAAATCCGGAGCATTGGGGGTAAATGCGTATATTTTTAGGGGTTACTTCGCCATCCCGGAAAGAAAATAAATGAGCGGATGAGGTCTTGTCTCAACGCGGCCCCAAATTCCTCTACTCTAATTGTCCGCCAATTCTGGGAGAGATGAAGAGTGGCCTTCTGCTCCTTCCACACATGAGGAAACAAGACAGCGATAGCGATGAACAGAAATTCACATTTGTCCATCCTCGTAAAGATTTCGCTTCTTATGAAAAGAGATATGGAACTTACAACTTAAACTTACTTGTTAGTTTGGAAAGATTTGCTCTGGCAGTTTACAAAGCTCACCGCCGTTTGAACCTTACTAATTATTGAACATCATGTTGGCTTATAACATCATTATCCTTTCTGTGTTTGTACTCTCGACCGTGTACAAGGATTTTAATCGTTTTCAAAGGATCACTTAACACTAACACGCAATTAGCATACAGTTTAAAGTTCATTCATAAATTGCGGAGCATAAAGTATTTATTTTCCTTGTATCCTTTAATGCCCGAGTTTCCCATCTGATAAATTCAGCTTGTTAGATTGAAATTAAAGAACTCGAGATATGAATTTGGAACAGACTCTTAGCAGATTTTAATTGAATTTGACAAATACGTTGATGTGAGGGAATTTGCAAAGCTTAAACTTTATTGCGCTTTATAATGACAGGACTAATTTCGTAAGGTCTTGTGGCAGCTGGTTTTCTTAATTAAATCTAACTGATGAACGATATGATTAAAACTCAGGGTCAGTTGTTTTAGAAAAGTGGTTTAACTCATTTTTAGCTTTTATTCAATGAATGATTTGTGAGCAAAGTTCTACTCATGATTACAACTCATACAGGGTGTTTTTATACGTTAATTAAATCAAAAGTTTCTCATGAAATGTTCTAGATATACCATACATATCAGTATTTACTTTATTTACATTAAAACTATAAATTATTTTTACCCAATTTGAATTTATATTATTATTTTTTATTTGAATTTACATCATTTTGAGAATTTAGAATTGTAGTCTTTGAATTGAATACTAATGTGCAGTTGGATGCAAATATTAAAAATGATCATTTGACATGTTTTCTTAAAATAAATATAAATACTCGAACAGCATAAGCCAACTTTTTGAATGAAAATAAATTAAGATCGCATATATTTATTGGTTCTTGTGTATTTCACTATGCTAGTCTTGTTAGCAAAGTCAGAAGAGCTTAAAGCTGGTCCTAAGTCATTTTTTCTTTCGGGTTGCGAATAGATAGAGAAAATCCTCTCTGCGTGTCAATTCGGTAATTGTTTATTTTTCTGCATGAGGAAAGAATTTACTTTCTAGGTTGCCACAAATGTTGAAATGGGAAATGCGTTTTTCTTTATCTGTTGATCTACAAATCGACAAAAATGTAAAATGTGCAAATTGAGGTGACACAGATTCTATTTGAATCCGATTGAAATGTGGATCACAGAGATAGCTTGTAGGAAATGCATGTTTATATCATATACAGATACAGATAAAGCTGACAAGTATCGTACAGGTGGTACACACGTAAATAGGCCTACACACAAATAATCAACTACGCATAATCCAGAAAATAGTCTTTACACAAATAACCGTAGGTTAACTACTTAACATTGTTTATGTATAATTTATATATACTGTCGCTCTTCCCCTTTTTAGATTTTTTAAGATCAGCATTTAGATTAACATATATTTATAATCTATCACAATTATATTTATGTTAATCTAAATGCTGATCTAAATAACTTTAAAATGCGGGAAGTCAAAAGCGAACTTTTACAGTACAGTAAGTAACACTAGTTTCCGTACTAGTATGTACAGATTACAGATGTAAATATTTCAAATGTCAATTTTTATTGATGATTGGATTTACATTAGGGATGTCGATTCCCCGAAAATATTTTATCCCGGGGAGCCCTCCCCGAACGGACTTTCTCTCCGGGGAGACGGGGAATTCCCCGTCCCCGTTTTGTATACCTAATACATACAATTATGTATGAAAAATTTTAAATAATTTAAATGTATTTATTTAATTCATATTAAAGGTAATAATTAAGCTTGTTAAATGAATAGATAGTTAAAATTTAAATTGTTCCCTATATTTAAAAAACATTGAATATTATTAAGTGTTGTTTTAATAATTTTAAAAACATACGAATGAAAAGATTTTATAATATTAATAATTATTACTTTTATAATATAAAAATTTTAAAGGGCGCTTAAGTTTAATTACATTAATTTTTAATTTTTGCGTTTTGAATCGATATCTTAGGGTTAATTCAATTTTAAATATTTAATCCATTCACATATTAATGATATTATTCTAAAATTAAACGAATTCTATCAACATAAACTCAAAAAATAGAACCTTTTTACGAAAATATCTTCTTTAAATTTGATTTTGCTATTCAAATTTAAATTTTTGATAGGGAAATATGATAAAAAGGGCCATTTTTAGGTCATTTTTCTTGTTCGGGGAGACCCCGTCTCCCCGAACCAATTCCCCGGGGAGCACTCCCCGAATATTTGGGTTGTCCCCGGGGACACATCCCTAATTTACATACGATTTTTAATTAACATAAGCCAGCATATACAAATATGCCAACTTTATTATTAACTTTAACTTATGGTACATTGCTTTTAAGTTTAATTGAATATTCCTAATGTAATTTTTATAACTTGAAAAATGAAGGAACATACGTAATTGTATAAGTGAATTACTTGTACAACCAGAAGTAACCAAAGTTTGTATGATACATTTCGAATTTTACAACCTTTACTGCTATTTTTAAGAGCTCGGGGAGTTTATGGGTTTGATCTTGATTTTGATTTACTTTACTTCATATCCAGCTGTCATGTAGAAATACTAAAAATACCAAAGCCAAAACCTACAGATGGTTTAACTTTTTTAAAATCAGTCGAACATTTCGCACATCCATTCCTTCAATATTCAGAATTGAGACAAGACATGTTAGTTTAATAGATAGTGTTCAAGAAGCTCACAATCAATCAGCAAACTACTCGATTAATATCATTCTATAGAATACCTATGCTTATACCTATCCGCTATGCTATTATTATATAAACAAAAATTCCTTGAGTCTCTCAAGTACATAATATGTACTCTAGTACGGTGCACCTAAGAATATTTGTATGAGCTCTAGGATATAAAGATACAATAAATCAAAATATACTATTTTACCTACTACCTGTAAACAACATTATACATATACAGATATAATAGGTTTTGTTAATTGATTATGGAATTGATCCAATTGTTTTACAACGCATAGTGCAAAAATGCAATGCATCCTGAGAGAATGGCATGAATTGGCCGTTAAAGCTAACAAATTAAAACTAATGTTCGAAAATAAAATGAAATCAATTAAATGAATGTGTAGTGTCTTTATGTTCGTAACATTTCAATAATTCAATTTAATTCGAACGTGGCCTTAAATTAGGTGGTGATATTAGAAATTACGACGACTGCGGAGGTATCTTTGTGTGGGAGGATGGAAATTAGGTCTTTGGAATTTAGGAAGAGGAGGAGGACGATCTTCATCATTTGGCCAGAAATAGAATCGGAGGGAGGGACAGAGTTGACGATGAGATTCAGTTCTAGGTCATCTCCTTTGCCCTTCACACTTTCTCACGATAAGGAAAAAGTCAACTTTGACAATCGAGCAATCGGAGAAAAATCTGTAAAAAAATTCTCAAAGATTTGATCTATGAACTCGTGCGTTGAAACGTCACATTATATGTAATTTTAGCTTATTGGAATGTTTAAAACTTTAAATCCAAAGTTATGTAGAATTCATTGAAACTCATTTAACTTCTACGTAATGTATTTAATAATAAAGTAATAATGTATAAAATAATTTGCGAACGTAGCGGATTAATGAACCGAATCACTTTACAGGTTATTATGCAAATGGTAATTCGGAAGTTGTTCCCATCTTCTCATACATATTCAGCTGAATGAATAAATACTCGTCTGCAAATATCAGTTAAGGATTTTAATGAGTTAAGGAAGATTCAAACGTTCACTTCATTCAAAGGAATTGATTAACGGGGAAATTATTAGCATTTTAAATAAAGCAAACATTATGCTTAATCTTTCACTATATGGTAAATTAGTATATGTATTATGTATATCGCATATTAGGCATTAGTAATAAAATACCAATTGATTTTCTAATTTTTTAATTGTGTACGATAGTACACAAAATATGGGTATAGCAAAAATCATATATTGGTAAAAATACAACGATCATCTCAATTGGGAGCTAAAATTGATTTAAACCCTTTAAATTACGTCTAAAGAACTCTTCCTCTTTCCCTTCCTTATAAGGTCGTTTACACGTGTGCATGCAAATGAAAGCTAACTTTCCATACTTGTGATTTAACATTTAAGAAGATATGTTTACTTGTTAAAAAAGGATTAGCTAGACAATCCATATCAATTTTAAATACTTATAGATTCCCAGCACTCGCATTATGTATGTATTTATTTATTAGGTAGTGTGCTTTTGCAATAATTTGTGGATGCATTTAGCACATTGATTCACAGTTAGAGTAGAATTGGAACCTAATGGTATTTTTCAATTCTTCTCGACTCAAATGAACCTCGTCCTCAACTTAAAAGTAATGTTTAAAAGACTGATATAAAAAAGTCATAAAATTCCAAAGTTTATCGAAAGACTTCAAATATTTAAAAATAAGTTCAGTCTTTTTAGGAGTTTTATAGAAGTTCATCATGAAGCCTTGTCCAATTATCAACAGAAGATCTGCTGCAATTATTGCAACTTTTATTGATCTGGTAAAATATAAAAAATATAATGTAGGTATTTGGGCTTTTTTCGATTTTTCACTTTAGGTTAAAGAGATTTAATAAAAAAATATTTTGCTTTTCAAGGTTTTCGGCTTGTCCTGTTTATTATCTTTAACGACTGGGATAGGTAAAAGTGCTCACTTTTATACCCCAATACCCATGCCCATATTTGTAGTTATATTAGTTAACACAATTAGATGAACAACATAACATAATACACCCTTAAATGAGTTTGTAATATGGTACATAATAACTGTCTTATTTGTTTGCATGTTGGAAATAATAATAATTTTTTTCAGACAATAAATATTTTGCAAGAGCTTTCCTTTTCCTTCTACCACTTGGAATATTTCTTACTTCTTTTGCAATAGTGTTTGGCGTTGCTATTTACAAGGTATTCACATTCAACTCTATCAGTAATATTTTTTGCATGATGAGATCAACTCACTGAAAACTTAAAATAATTTTGTTTTGACACTCAATCAAAAGCTCTTTACTAATGGAGTAAAGACATAATATTTCTTTTTATAACTATTTCAGAAAAGTTATTTGTTGACAAATCTTTCAATCATTTTCAACGGGGTGTTGATCTTAGCTTCTGTGGTTCTCATGATTCTCATGATTTTTGCAGAACTCACTTGGCTATGCTATATTCCTCTCATCATTATCATCGGAATACAGAGCTACTTCTTTTTTATAGCAATTGAATTTAGGAAAGTTGTGGAGATTGACACGTTTGGAGACAAAATTGGATTAGAATCCAATATAAAACCTCAAAGACTTGAAGAAGAATCAGAAAATACTGATTCCGTTTAAAATAGGTAAATATTGTAAAATGTGCATTTTAATCTATAGTTTACCAATATTAAAATATACAGTTTTATATGTATCTTACAAACTTGTTGATTAAAAAACTACAAAGGGCATTTGGTTAGCATTATTATAATTAATTACGAGAGCATATACATTCTACAAATAGGATATACTTATTAGTTAATTATTGTTAATGTATTGTGATTTTTATTGTTTTATTATTAAAATAAATATGGTACATGTAAATAAACTACTTTTTATGAGATATATTGTATTCATAATTAAGTATAATACGGTATATAATATGTATTTATGAGTTTTCTAGTCACTTAATAAGAATACATTTTACATTATTAAAATGATTAAATGATTAATATTACAAGTAAAATTAAAATATCAAAAATACTTAAGTTTATTAAAAACGGTGGATGTTTATTATTAAATTTTAAACTCAATCTATTCACATTTCATACGGTTAATTTTGACTCTTTTTAATAAAGATTACTTTTGAGCAGAGGTCATTTTTAATATCAAACGTTAAAAAGTTTTGAATTTCGTCTTTGGTAATCTTAGGAGAAATTTCGAATAAATTCCTATTACTATCAATTAGATCGTCAAACTTCCAAATCCCCAAGTGTGAGCTTTTGCCTTGGCTGGCTGTTAAATATATTGTGAAATCGTCAAGTTTGTCTAACATGTTAGCGAAAAGAGCCGGCGCCATTGTTGACAAGCCTTGGTTCAAATAAATACATTTACAACAATAATCACCACTTTCTCTCTCATCCTGCATCAATTTAATCTTCGCATAATTTTTCTCATTCCCAACGAGTTTATCAAATGCTTCAGAATGACGGCAAAATAATAAAATTCCATGGATTATTGCCCAATGAGCGCCATGACCGTTACGTTTTGCAGGGCTGTGATTAAAATCCGCATCATACCTAAAAACAATCATGCAGTCAATCTCCATGAATCAATTGTAAAAATACTGTGTATTATAGCCAATTCTTATAACAATATAAGTTTTCTTACGGAACTAGAAAAATTCCTCCTTCTAAAATCCCTCTAACCATTTCTCCTTTAATTCCTTCGTTCAATGTTGAGTAGAGAGAAACATCGCACTTATCTCCCAAATAAGAAACTACAAGGGATTTCATATTTTCGCATGAAAACATTTCTCCTTGTTTTGAAAATCCTTTCTCAATACTTGTATCCAATAATTGATTAACATCCGCTTCTGATTGTGAACTTGATTTACCGATAAGATATCCAGCCATAGCAAGTGCAACAATTCCACACCTGAAATAAAAATGAATAAAATCCACAAATTAAAAAAAACAATAAAAATTATTGTTGATAACTACAATATAAGCATTTATTGTGTAAATACCTACCTACCTACTTATATTTTATATACAAATGTTTATGTTAATATTATAAAATATGTATTATGTGTCCAAAATATATCTCTAATACACACATTGGTCCATTCTGAAGCATAGGTTGAAAGGAAGAGTCGAATGAACAATAAACAACAACGGCTGAAGCATCTTCTATATTTTCTCTCTTCATAATCGGTTTAAATTGTTGTTCAATTTCTTGAGCTAAATCATATTTTTTATCCTCCTTCAAATTCATTTTATGGTTTAAAATGTTCTTATGGAAGGCTTTGGGATCATCCTGTACTTTGTTCTTTATGTCCTCGGGCGGTGGTGGTGGTGGCAGTGGTGGTGGAAGGGGTGCAGGTTTTGCATCCAAAGGGCTCGAACATCCGCGCAAGGAGTTCATCTTCAAAGCATCTGAATCGGAATTAAATCTTTTTATTCCACTATTCAAATTAATATTAAGATTAATTGATACAAAATAGTTTATTTAATTAACAAGGATCCTTATAGAACTTTAAACAACTGAGTTTGTTTACTTACTGAGGAAGATCAATTAAACAGGAGTTGATTTATAGGGAGCTTGGCTCCGGGATAACCGCCTTCATTGGACCCAGCCAAAAATCAAGTTGAAGATCCGATCCCGTGACTGTGATGTTAGGCTTCTGTCACTCAAAACCCCCCAAGAGCGAAATTGATGCAAAGAGAAAAGGATTCCCTGTTGATTCAAATTAAAGTTTTCAAGCTATAATAAATTCATAGTTTAGTAATAATCATATAGTAGGAGGAATTTGATTCATAGTGCAAATTTTTATATAATGGTCGTGTTAGAAAGACCAAAAATGAGCCGTCCAATGTGGGATGCCTTAAAATGTCATATAATGAGAGAAAGACAAAAGAAAAAACAAGGTAAATGTCATTCACTATTTTTTTAATTACAAAAAAATTACATAATTTGCTAGGAAGGGGTTTGACATTTAATTGTGCATCAAAACATAATAAATATTTATTTACTAGAATTGGAAGCTGATGCCGAAGTCGAGAGGCAGCGTAAAGAGAGAGAACAACAAGAAAAACAAGATTCGATGACTTTAAGTGAGACAAAAGAGCAAATCTCCTCTCTTGACACAAAACTCACCGAATTGAAGGAAGAGAAACATCAGCTTTTTCTCCAGCTAAAGAAAGTTCTCAATGAAGACGAAACAAGACGGCGACAACTCTTAAACAAAGAAGCCAAGTAAGTTCAAAATTCAATAATATTATAAAACTATGAAACAATTTCATAATCATGATTCTGCTTCAGATATCAAATAACTCATGTTAACAATTTGGATTTTTATTGTAGTGAAATGCTAGCAATGCAAAGTTACATGGCTCCTCAAGGTGTACAATTTAGCCAGGGTCCTCCTGGTACGTCACAAATGTTTTTACAACCATTGACCCTAACAAGATCTCCAATGTACAAAGTTGGTCCGGTGCAAACTCATCACACACTTCTTCAAACAGTAAGGAATACGTATATAATTATGTAGTTTAATAAGTTAAATAAGCAAATAATTAAATTTTAAAAATTGATATATTTCTAATTATTCAGGGAGCCTTAAAGAGAGGTCAGAGTCCTTCTCCTCCACCTCAACATCAAGCACACAATTACAAATTCGGGCCATTTAAACCACCGCCACAAGCTATGCATTCTTATCCGCCAAGTATTAACTTTGAAAATATTATTTTATACACAACTCATTTAGTATTTTTTTTAGTATACTATATAGAAATACTATTTCGTTTAAAAATGTTTCAATTTGATTTTAAAAAACAATATCAGTATTTACGAACTTTTTGTGACATTTCTTTACTTGCAGAACCAATGGGCATTCAGTATTATCCGCCGCCAATCTCTCAGAGTACACAACATATTTCGACAACTTATTCTTCTGGGCCTATTGGGCAATCTGGACAGTCATCCATTTACAATTACAGTGGATCTTCTTCCTCATCTTCAAGATCCCCTCAAATAACCCGAGAAGAGCAACCGAAGAGCAACCTCCCACCAAGGATGTATTTACATCCAACACAGTCTATACCAAGAGGATTTGTAAGCTTTTTACGAATCATTCAATAATTTAATATAAATTAATTGTATAATTAACCTTTTTGTTTTTCGTTTATAGCATATTCCACCGCAGAAGTTTGAATCGGAAAGTCCAAAATATTATCCACCTCCGCCTTTACCACTTCGGACTTCCCATTCACTTTCTTTGCATCCTTCACTCACCATACAACCTTCACAGGTATTAAATTGATTTCATTTAATTTACAGTATAATATTTCAATCTGAAAATATTTAATTTAATTTTCTTTATATTTAATAAAGGGAACAAGTGGAGGCATTACATCTGGTTATCCCATAAGAACAACCCCTGCTTCATCGTACCAAGGACGACCACCTTCTCCACATGTAAGCAATAAGCAAATTATCAAAATATGACATAATACAACTTTTGTTGTTTCTCCTTTACTCTAAATTTTTAAACTCTTTAGTTTGTTTGTTAATAAAAATGATAATAAAATGACTAGGGTTCCTATGCTGGTTCAACTGCTGGTCCTCCACGGCTTTCTTTTAGTCATTCACATGGACATCAAGTAGTACCTCCACCACATTCTTCTGTAACTGTTCAACGTTATACTTTACCACCAGGAATTTAGCGATTTTGCCATCAACAAAATTTATCTTTTATTGTTAACTTTTAACTTACACTTTTATAATATTCGATTTCATAGGTAAATTATAATGTTTATTTTATATTAGAGGATTTAGTTTTTTGAAAAGCTTGTTTTTTATTACACATAATGTAACTAATTGTAAGACACATAATGTATTATTGTATGTTAAATATAATTATTGTATTCATAAATTGATAAGTAGGTAAATTGATACTATATAGTATATCCAATTATATTCATGTTTTAAAAGTAGTAGAATATAATATTATGTATTAAATCAAACTTGACCTCAAAAGCTTGTTTCCTGAGTTCAAAGTTTCCGCGAAAATTTTTTATAGGAAATATAAATAAATTTTTGGCGCAAACTTTAAACTTAGGAAATAAGCTTTTTAAAACAATTTTAACATTTTACATTGCTGTATTGTTAAGTAAATAGTTTTAAATATTTTTTGATACAAACTTAATATTAAGAATCTAGTTTAAATATGTAATTTTTTTTAGAATTTATTAGATACATATTGATGCTCAACCTTGATTGTTTTAAACACGATTTTAATATTCGTGTTATAAATCGAAGAACAAAACATGCCCTATTTTAATCTTTTCCTTGCTTATTTATCCATAATATGAGTTTTCATGCTCAAATAAAAAATGGAGTAAAGTACACAATAACTTTCAATATTTTCAAGTCTACCATATAGACCTTATTTATTTTAATGATTTAACTTATGATTCGGATACCGCGTATAAAAAATCACAGCGATTATAATTTAGAAAATGTGAAATATTAATAATTATTATTTAAAATAGGATTAAAAAGGATTCATTCATTTTTTCCCAGAAGTCGCTTGAGTTCCGACCACTGCGCCTTTAAGCACTCCGACCTGTTGTTCCCCAAGGATGTTTTCATAAAATACATACGAATGAGCCTACATTTAAAAAAAAACTATTAAAAACACTTGCATACACATTTACAGATTAAGGTAGGTATATATTAAATTTTGTTAAAACGTAAATAAATTAAATAAGCCTTCAAAGCTCTACCTCTACGTATACCATACCTTATCAAACGTTGAAGTGGCGTCTTTTCCAACTCCTTTTAATAAGCCACAAAAATTGAAAGAATCAAAAATCAAATTATGTAATAACTTTAGAATGAGAGCAAGCTCATCCAGACCCGGCCAGACCCAGAGAGAGTTTTACCTTTCATAATATTTGCAACTCCTCCTATAATACAATCAATTTAAGTTGGTAGAAAAATTAGTACTTATATCATATCATAATGATAACCGTAATAACGGTAAAATTGTAAGTTCATAATATTTAAAGTCCATTTATTCATACCTGGATGCTTGTCGATGAACGCAGTGCAATTGAAGACCTTTCCTATAATTTAAATAAAATATAAAAACAGGCAGAATTATTCAACCATTCAACCTCAAATAATATTTTTCATTAGAAGGAGGTTAATCACATCATTGTTAATATTTTATATTCTGTGGTATACAAAGGTCAACAATGGATTTTTATATACCTCTTATCGCAATCCAAGCGTCATTCTTGCTTGAGTGGCTCGCAAGTTCACTTAATTCAATCTCTCGAGTTCGATTCGGAGCCATTGCCAAGAATGGTTTGATACACTCACTTTAAAATTGAATTTGCAATTTTTTTTGACATTTTTGCATTTGCATATAAATCAAGGAGAGTTTTCTATAGGCACAAACACAAACCCTGCGTTATGTGCAATATGATAATGAAGAGAAATTGATAGATGGTTATACATAGGTGTTTCATGTTTATTACTCATTAAATCATTAATGATTCATCAGTGTTTAATAATATTTAATTATTAGCTAATAATTATCAATTATCATGTTGTAATATATGACATAACTATAATTAAACAGATTCCGCCGTTTACTCGTTGAATGACATAAAAGCTTAAACCCAAGCAGCATGCTAAAATGAGCATGTATTGTAGAAAGTCCCCAAACACGTGTTTTGAATTACATTGACTTGAACTGAAAGGAATTGGAATTGAGATCTCCAATTTAATTAGGATTGAATTAAGTAATTGAGTTGGCCTAATATGGGGGTAATCATTAATCATTAACATATTTACTATTATTTGTAGGAATTAACGCTCTTTACATTGTATTTATCTACTTTTTAATATTGTTTCAGAGATTCAGCTTGGAGTTTAAGTGCACATTGGAGAATGTGAAAGAATTTTTTCCTGATGGCGAAGATTTCCGTTGGTATTTAAAGGTATTAGATATTAATTTTTTAACTCGTCTTACAAGAATCTATTAACTGATATAGTAAAATATATTCGTTTTTAGATTAAATGCACGCAGTGTGGAGAAGTGCCAGACAAGTGGCAGTATGTGACACTTTGCGAAACACATGAAACCCAGAAAGGAAGATCGACAGCTCATCTTGTAGCAAAATGTAAAGTTTGCCTCAGAGATAACATCACCCTGAGTGAGTTCTTTAAATCTTTTAAACTCTTCGTTGACATCGTCAGTAATCAGAGCTTTTGTCGTTCAATAGTTATTGAAGAAAACGCAATCAAACCATATGTATTCCATGAAGAGAAAGACGGAGAATTCCAATCTGTCGTGATATTTGAATGCAGAGGGTGCGAACCTATTGACTTTGACCCAAGGGTAAATGAAACTTAAACATTCTTCCTAATTTTGAGTCAATCTTGTTATTTTATGAAATGATTAAAAATAATTAATTATAAAACCATGTATGATTTTTATAGACCGGATGGACCGCAAAATGTCTCAATTCTTCTACTTCTTTCACACCGGTCGATTTGGGAGAAAAGGACTGGGTTGAATATGATGAAAAAGCTCAAGAAACGGTTGGAATATATGAACTTGAATACAGATTTAAGAACATCTAATAAATAAAACAATACTTATTTATTTCAAAAAAAATTTCTTCACAAAAGGTCATTAAGGCCATTGATCAAACAACATCATTTTAAGGTTAATAATATAATTTAAGACATCTTATAAATTAAAGATAGAACAATAATTAGTAAAATATTCACACGGTGATAAAGTGAAGTCAATGAGTTCAACATCGTCAATTTGAATCTTTAGATAAAACTGTTTCTCTCCAAGCTAATTCTTGCCATTTCAATAACGCTTTCTCGTTCAGCAGCTCCACCAATAAACCTGTCAATTTATTTGTAATTATTTGATTTAACCTTAACCTCTCTTTATTCCTTAAAAACCTATTGATTTTCATAATCTAAACATATTTTATATATTTAAGAAAACGATAAAAAATGAACATAGATAATTGAACAAATTTGACATACCCATTGGCATGCACAAAGTTGATTGTTGGAATCCCACTAACTTCTTGAAGTTCTTTGCCTCTCAAACCTTGCCAATCTTTGAGCAAAGGAACTTTTAGAATAAACGAATCAGGAGAAACAGGCACTGCTTGAACTCGCCACATGACATTTTTATCAGGAAAAATTACAAATTTAATTTTAGTTTCAAGTGCAAATTCCTTTTCAATTTGGGCCAAATGGTCCTTCCATGGGCAGCCTCCATTTGAAAATTCGATTATTTCTCCGCTTACATCAACCTAATCAAATCGAATATATAAATTTTTCTTGAACATTATATGCATTTCTATAAAATAATAACTTGTTATATCGTTAAACCTCAAATCTGGCCTCGACAGCACTTCTAACCAAAGCAAAACTTTCCCACCAGTCAGAAGAATAATAGTGAACTCTTTCCATGAACTCTGTTCCAACAAGCTTAAGAGCCTTCTGAAAACCTTGCCATTCGTCAGGATTTGAATCTCTCCAACTCGGGTTCATCATACTAACACGATGGCTTAACGTTGTCGTAACTCTATATCTAAACAATAAAACTTTAAATAAAACTTTAATAAAATTCAGTTGCATGTTAAATATAGGATTTAAAAGTATTTTATTAGTGATGGATTGCCTCATGGGGTGTTCATTCAAACTTATTCCGTTATCAGTTGCATCGATTTCTTCAATAAAATTTTCATATAATTTATCGTAGAGTTGGATAACGGCTTCGTCATCTTTTTTTCGGTCCAATATTTGAGCAATAACCGCTTTGCCTATAATAATGAAAATATTATAAAGTAGATTTAAAATGTTTACAATTAGATATAGTTCTTTGTCAAGTTATTGGTTATAATTATGATTACTTAAATGATTATCATAAATTAATATATAGAAAGTCTTTAACAGAATAAATATGTTATACCATAATGGAAATAAATGAGCCCAGCGCTGCTCAATCTAGTTTTAAATGGCTTGGAAGGATCAAGAGTACTAATTGTGTGCTCGAAAGACCTAAAAGTGTTTGTATTAAGTTATAAAATAGTATTTGATTTTATGTAGGATATATTATAATCATTTTATAAGCTTCTTACTTTTGATGATGATCATAAAGTAATTGTGAATGATCATAAGTTGATCCAACGTCAACAACAATGTCGCAGGTTCGAAGTACTTCTTCATCTCTTGTCCTATTTGTCATCAAATGGTTAATTAGCCAATACCAATATTATTGCAAAAAAGACGTACAAATAATATTTATTTTACCTTATTATTTGTGCATCGGAGTATTCCGGCAAAAGTTTGAGCATGAAACAAGCCAGAACCTCGTCACAATGGAATTTTCCATCATGTGTCCCAATTGACTTTACAGAACCCCCAGAGCCGCTCAATTTCCTTTCGAGTCTGACAGGATTCATTCTTAACTCAGCGTAAAGCTTAACACTTTTTAACAAATTACGAGACCTGTGCTGAATTCGACAAAACATAAATCAATCCAACTGGATGTTGAGTATCTTCTGGAAAAGCGGAACAATCATTATCAAGCCTCGGTAATTTAAAGGCTCTTTAAATTAATGACATGCATGCATTTAAACTATATTTTTATATAATAAGAGTATTTAACTGAAGATCAGACACCCGACTCTGGAAATGAAAGCATGAAACGAATATTCATATTTAACTTACCAAATAAAAAATTGTTGATAAAATGTCGAATTTTTAGAGTTATACCGTATACCGCTTAGTCTTCGGTGATGACAATTACTTTAAAAATGACTTTAGATTAAAAATATATATGAAAAATGTCATAAAATTCTCGCCGAAGTGAAAATGGAAAATGCCGACTGAAAACAAAACCACACTACACACACAACCCCTCCAAGAGTAATTTCAACTTATAGCCAAACCCAATTTTATCCTCCTTGCACCATTTTATTCTCATAGTCAAAGTCAGTTCGGGAAACATTACAATTTCATTCATTTAAATTAAATATCATTAGTCATTACATAAGAATTTATTAGAATAATTGAGCTGATATTGATCCTTACATACCAAAAAATGTTAAGGAATTACTTAACATTTTTTATTTTTTAACCAATCTACATTAATATTTAATTATGTCTATTATAGTGTATAATGTGAATACAATTATTTTTGTAATAACTAGATAAAAGGGAAATGAAAGTTAACCTAACTATATTTTTTATACTCATTCTCATTTTATTATTTGTATAAATTAAAAAAATTAAAAATTACTATCCGTTAGACTGTATTTTCCGATAGGATCATGTCAATTTAATTACGTAGATAATTAATAAATTAACTGCCAATAAGTATTATAATATTACAATATTCAAATTAAAATAAATTAATATTCGAATAAAATTGACAAAATCTTAATTCAATGGTAAAACTCAAATGTATGTTATAATTTGAAATTCAAAATTTGAACTCACATTATTCAAATTATATTTATCATTTTTTAACGAGCGAAAGGAGCATGTCCGAAAATGATTCATCTTCCTCCTCATCGTCGAGCAAATTAAACAAATTATAATTTGTTCTTGGATTGGATTTGCGCAATGATTTTCGAGTTGGTCGGGTATTCAATTCACCGTTTACAGCGTCTCCGCTCGACTGAGGAATTTCAACTGAAGATTCAACTTTCAATTTGCTTATTGATTTCCGTGAAGTTGATCGAGTCATTCTTTCACCGCGTTCTCCATTCTTGCTCGATTGGGGTTCTGGTAGAGGAGTTGGTGGAATCGAAGGAACTTCTGCTTTTCCATTTGTTAGAGAACTTGTACTTGGAACATCCACTTTGAGACCACGAGATCTACAATTTAAAAAATGCAAAATTATATTAAAATTACTATACTAAATTATTAACAATAATAAAATAAATAAACATAAAGTAAAAAATTCTTACGCCATGGCACAATGTCTCGATGCATTGTAACGGAGAGAATATTTAGGATTTTCATATGGTAATTGAGGTGCAGCTATTGGTGTAGTTAACAATTTCGGAACAGGCAATTGCGGAGGTTTCACTTGTGGTGGAGCGTAAAACTTTTTCTTAGGGGGTCCTTCTTTGTCACTATAAAGTTCAGATAATTTCTTCTTCTCCTTTTCAACTTCTTCTCTCACTTTAGCATTAACATCCCTCTTGCTCTGGTTCAAGCTTAACTTCAGCGATGTGATCTCCTTTTCCAATTTTTTAACATTCGGAATCCACGGAAAGAGTTCGATGTCTTCCTTCTTCGATTGCTCTACGAGTTCCATCAATAAATCGCATTGAATCCCATTTTCCTAAAAAAGACATTTAACATAAATTTTAATTTATACGATTCATAAATAAGAATTTATAATTTAACAGGATGAATTTTAAAAATTAATTACATTTTGATCTTCTTTTGCTCTTTCATGTTCTTCTCTAATTTTTGCAATCAATTTTCGAAGATCTTCATTCTAAAATAAAAAGAATTTAAGTTTATTTCAAGTTTAGCTGAGATTAAAATGAATATTCATAAATTCATAGCTTATCAATTTCGTCAACTTTTTCACTCTTTACCTTTGCATTTAATTTCACATTTTCAGAAGTTTCTTTTTTAAGGTCCAATTGAAATCTCTTAATCTGTTCGTCTGATGCAACACGGAAATTTTGAAAGTCGATCATTGCCTTTTTCTTGTATATTAACGAGTTGTGAAGATCCTCTGTAAAAATAAAAATTAATTATAGTATACCTTACATTTTAAAGACAATCTCAATAGTCATTTTATCTAAATAATAACATTACTTTTCATAAGTTCCCAAGTGTCACTAGCATCTGTTGATCTGTGGGTCATAATAGGTTTGGCTTGCGTTGCAATTTCAACAGTTTTATTTTTTCCATATTTGCTCGACTCTTCTGCTTTCAATTTCTCTTTCATTAATGATTCTTTCAATCGACTTATTTCTACATCTTTAAGTCTCATTTTCTCACCGAAGGAATCTTTAAAAATAAAAATCATATCATTATTACGTCTCCTTTTAACACTTTATATTTAGATTAATTACATTGATTGTAATATAATAAATGAAATATAATTAATAATTATAAAATTACCTTCAAGATATTTCCAGGTATACATGGAGTCAACAGCCTTATGAAACACGTTTTTCTGTGGTGTTTGACTACTCTTCTCCACATTCGTACTTTTCCATAGAATTGGATCCAATCCTTGATGTACAAAGACCTTTGTTTCAGTTTGACTCGCCTTTTGAAAACATTGCCAATAAACCGGGTCTAGTGATTTGTCCATTAATTGCACGATTTCTGTTTGACTTTCGCTATTAAAGACTGGTTGAGCTTCCCAAATAACAGGATCTTCAGCTTGATCATGATAATTCTTTTCATCAGTTTGGCACTCTTTTCCAAACATGGTAAATTCCCATGAAATCGGATCCAATGATTGATCCTTAACTTTCAATTCCGTTTGGCATTCTTTAGCAAATTGAGAAAACTCCCATGAAATCGGATCCAATCCCAAATCAACAACACTCGTTTGAGTTTGAGAAAACTTTTCAGTCATGAAATCGGCCCAATTGATGGGATCAGATGCTTGATGAATGATTGAGGGTACCACTTGGCAGCCCATTTCACTTTGATTTTTCTCCCATACAATTGGATCTGAAGCTTGATCTGCCAATTTTGAACAAATCGGATCTGAACCCTGATCCTTGTAATTACAATCAGTTTGGCATTCAATTTCATTAACTTCGGGTTTGATTTCCATTTCCTCTTCAGTTTGACATGATTTATGATCTCCAATTTCTCTAATTGGAAAGATTGGATCCACACCTTGGTGAACAACAGCAAAGGTCTCAGTTTGGCTCCCCTCTTCATTTTGCATCACTTCCCATACAATTGCATCGACTTCGGCATGAATAACTTGGATTTCCGTTTGACTCTGATTATCTGATTGAACAATTTGTGGCTTTAAATCTTCAGTTTGACTCTCTTGGTCCAATTGAGGTTTGTCCCATACAATTGGATCCAGAGCTTGATCGAGATAAACTGAAGTGGCAAAAATATCAGTTTGACAATCTCGGTCCATTTGAAAGCTGTCCCAGGTGATTGGGTCTAAGGATTGATGACTTTGAAGAACTCTGCCCGGTTCGGTTTGACATTCAGCCTCAATGGCTTTGAGAGAAAATTCCAAAGGAGAAAAGGTCCCATCATCAGTCTGAGAAGATGTGGAGATTGGAAGTGAAACAGCAATTGAGTCCGTCGGTGTTTTACTTGACGCTTGGTTTAGAGACTCCTTTAGTTGGGCAATAATTTTATTCTTCTTTTGAACTTCTTGGTTCATGATGTCAACTTCGAATTCTTTATTCTTTTGAAGTTCCTTGAACTTTTCTTGATCTTCGTTCAAACGAGATTGAAGCTCAACCATTGACTTTTTAATTTCTTGCATCTCTGAATATGCTTTTGATATGTTGTCTTCAAGTTCTTTATTGTATTGCTGGGATGCTTCGATTTCTTTGCTTTTTTCTTCCTAAAAATGAAAGATGAAATAAATAATTTTGAATTAAATCCATTATACTAATTGTGTTAGAAAATAATTTAATAAATCAATTCTTACCAATTCCATCTTATGAAAATTGCGCAATTCTTCATATTCAATTCCTTGATATTCGACTTCGGCTCTAAGAACGCCTCGTTGGATCCTCAAAATTTTCACAGGAGTTTCATCAGGTTCTTGCTTGAACTTTTTTACTGCTGGCAGACCTTCATTAAGATTTTCCCCTTCTCGTTTCCTTAAATAGTTAACGAATTAATCAATTTCGTTTCATATTTGAAATATAATGTAAATTGGAATCTGGAATGAAAAGAATTATACTCTGAATATGTAATATTATTTTAATAAACAAATTAATTACCTATTATCAGTACCACTTGATTTAGCAGGTAAAATACTCTCTTTTGGAATTTCAAGAGAATCATCAGAAGAGTCAACAAATTCGCATTTACGACTAAAGTAATTGATAGTGTCGGAATGAGATTGAAATTCTACAATAAAAAAATTATTAACTTTTAAATCTTTATACTTATACCATACATAAATGTTTTTCTCTAAAAAACTTACTTTCGCCGCTAATTCCTTCTTCAGATGTATCAAAAAGACCGCTGATGTCCGCTTTATTATCTTTCGGCTTGTCAAAAATGTCAAAAGTCTTTGGCATTTGATTGAAAACAATTTGACTCGGATGCTTCCCTTCATTTCTTAACTCTGTTCCGCAAACTGTTTGCCGTCTCTGTAAAGTTATTAAATTGATGGAATAAATATATGATTCGTTTAATTTGGGATTAAAGTTGGGAAAATGTGGATGCTAAAACGAATGCAAAAATTACGTTAATTGGAGGTTTCATTTCCAATTCAGTTATTTCATTGCTTCCACAGAATCGCATGACATGTTCAAGGCGCCGTTGAAGAGCCCCTTTCTCTTCATCTTTAGCCTATAATCAAACATACAAATCATACATTATAATAAAAATTAGTAATATGTTCATACTTATGTAAGATTACATATTGTTATCAAATCAAGTTTTTTATGAAGTATCAGCTAATAGGATAATTTCAGTAAATATTACAATGAGTTGTGTTTTAAATTCTTCAATGATCTTTTCGTATTCTTCTTTATTTCTCTTGTTAAATGGAAGAATATTCAGTTCGGGTTCAACCTTAATCGACTTGGCTTGTTTAGCAAATCTAATGTAATATTCATATTATTAAATATTGAATCCAAATATCGAATAAATGTTATTTGAGTAGTAAACCAATAATCGTTAATATTTATGTATAATAAGATAACCTATAAATAACAATAGTGTTAAACCTTAATGTCGAGCTCGTCTCATCGATGCTTGCCGGTGTTATGCTACAAATCATGATGATGTAAGCATTTCCCTGAAGAGAGCTTTGAAGAATTCTCGTCAATTTTGAGTCTCGGAAATTAACGAACCTCGACTTTGGCTTTGCTTTGAAGGGCGCTTTCATTGACTGCGATTCAGATCCAATAGAAAATGACTGTCTGAAGCTTGTTCCTTGGAGTGGAGGAGAAGTTGATCCCACGCAGTGGGAATTGTTATCAATCTGACTTAACTCGTGGAAAACTTTAGATAAGGCGCTCAGAGAAGCATTGATGTTCATTCCTTCTTTGAACCTTTGTCCTTCAGCACCACTTTGTCCGACCTTTTCTGAGCCGGCAAGGTCAACAAGGTTGAGGAATGCTTTCGTCGCCACAGGAGTTGAAGCCTTTTCTATGGTCAATCTTACAATGGTGTGAGACCTGGAACTTTTAGTATTCATGTTCGTTTCTCCAACAATCCTCTTCGAATTTATCTCAACAATTAATTTATCCAGATCTTCCTTGCAAAACAATGGGATTTCTTTCATTCCTGTAGGTGTCACAACTCCGTCAATCTCTTTAATTTCAACTTTATTCTTAGGTTCGAGCATGTCGCTTAGATGTTCGTTATAAATTTCCAAGATCCCAACTCTATAAAATTAAAAAATCGAATTTATTATATTTAGAAGTCATTTTATATAACGAAAAAAACAATAGAATTTACAAGTTATATTTATTTCAAAATTACTTGATCATGTAATTCCCATCTTTTGAAATCTCAAAGAGCTGGTCGGACATAAAATGAATAAACCCAAGTTGATTCCTTTCTTCATCGCCATACAGGGTATATGTTTTTCCTATAAAAGTAAAAATATCATTAATGATGCAATTTTCTATCAGTTTATCATGTTATATTACTTAAATAATTTTAATAATATTTAATGCTTTGATTGCTGTGTGAAAACTATATTTTTAAAATAATAATGTTATACCTGAGGATGTTTGGCCATAACAAAATATGGTTCCATTGAAGCCTTGAAATGCCTTCAATATAATCGGAGAAACAATTCGACTATAAATCTCATCAGTTTGAGAAGATATTCCAAATACGTTGTCAAAATTATAACTCCCCGTAGAAGCTTCTTGAGTTAAAGGATCAATCTGCTTCACATGATTACCATTCGACACCCAATGAATGTTCGCTGCAAAATTAATAAAAATAACAACTATAATTATAAATATATTATAAACTATAAGCCCATATTTAAATGTCTCGTATAAAACATAAAAATATAAAAATTTAATAATTAACAATCCTTACCGTTATCATCAATTTCTCTTTTAATAAGAGGTCGTATACGAATGGCCACATTTATCCGAGTATTATTTATAATCCCAGACATTTTCTTCCCTCAGACGTCTCAAGCGTCGTTGGGGACCTAATTTACTTCTTCAGGCTTAAACAACGATCAAACAATTAATCAATACATAATAATTGTGGTGTCAATGATGGGCGAAAAAGAATATTATAAATTAATATCTGATCGATAATCGATAAATATGGGATAAGAGTAATAATAAATTAATTAAGTGTTAATATTTGTTGTGAACATTTAAATAATGACATGATTAAGAAGTCGGAAGTTGAGCAAAGTATTACAAATTTGAACTTTGAAGAAAGTGCCGTAAAGTGCGACAGGAGAAGATAGGAAGTAAAAAGAGAAAAAAGTTGAACGGAGTTTCTACGTAGATCTTCCCATTCTCCTCCTATAATGACAAAGGCTGTTTTGATTCACAGATTTTCATAAAGGAATGCTGACTTCTGATTTGCTGCCGCTCAATAAAGTCCTCCCCCTCGACGCTAGATGGCAAATGGAGGAAATAATCCAAATTTCGCATTTAACCCCATTTGCCCTTTAAACACGTGAAATGGCTATGCCTTGAAAAACTTGAAATGAATGGATATAGGAGAAATAGTGAGACATTTGAATGACTTGTTTATATAATTTGCGATGGTTAATATACGTGTTTAACCATCTTTTAAATGATGGTAAATGTAGAATTTAAGATTTAAACTTTAAATTGTATTTATTATGTAACCGCCGTACTTAATAACTTACCCCTCCGTTTGACTTACAGTAAATATTTAGAAATTTTAACACTTTATAAGAACCTTTTATAAAGTGTGGTGTCTCCGATCCTTAATCGCACGAGAAAGTACAAAGTACTGTCGAAATTTGGAAATGATATTAATATTTATTAATTTTTTATAAACAACTTTAAGCCCTCGGCTCTCTATTTATGTGTTCAATGTATAACTTTCAGTAAACAGAGTACTTTCAGTAAAGTTTATTATATTGGTGGTTTTAAATTTCATCGATAGGAATTTAAAAAGTCTAGACATTTATGTTGTCGGAAAGTATCGCGGCGCCTTATTCCATTCCTTTAGTTAACTTTAATTGCTTATTTTATAATCTTGCAATTTCATCATTATTGACGAGTGAGTTGAAATATGAGAAGACACGATTCACTTGAGCGTGAACCTTGGAAAATAGTCCTTGTTACTGTCTTGCACAAGTGGTGTGTTGGGGAGAATGTCAAACTTTTACTATTCTCCGCTGGAACCAGAGGAATCCAAGAAAGACTTTGCTGAAATTCTCCTTCCAAATCCTCTCTCCTTCAAAACGAACAAAGAAGATGTCTCGGGAAATTTGGCCAACAATCAACACTTGTATGCCCAAGAAAGAGAGAGAATCATTCAAAATGAAAATGAAATATTTTCAAAATTGAATAACAATCAAATTCAATTGAGATTTCTCAACCCTGGGGATTATGATATTGTAAAGGAATTATGCGAAGAATGGTTTCCTGTAGAGTACCCATCAAAATGGCAAGCTTATTGCTTTAACCTTTCAATGTTACAAATATTGCTATTTTAACTTTTAATTTAAATTAATAAATAATGATTGCTTTAAAGGTTTGAATCGATAACTTCGGACACAAATCTTTTCTCGCTCGCTGCAATACTTGATGGTAGAATCATTGGTAAGGATGTAGTAATATCTAAATAATTATATAATTAAACATTATTTCAATATCGCTACACAATTACAACATTACTTGGTTATAAGTTAGACGTTTTATAAGATAAATGAAATTGTCGTTTATTTTATAGGACTTATTGTAGCAGAGTTAAAAAATGGAAAAGATTTGAGTCGTGAGGACCGTGATATTCTGTGCGAGTCACAGCTGAAATTTTCAGCTGCTTATATTTTGAGCTTGGGCGTCGTTGACACAAAGAGGTAAACAACTTGTTAATTGTCATTTAATTAAAAATGTCATTTTCATATAATTAACTATATTATTAAATTAATTACCAATTTTGTGTTTTTAAAGGCGGCGAGGTATTGCTTCCCTTCTACTCTCAAGCCTTCTGAACCATTTGTCGACCCTTCAATGCAAAGCAGTCTTTCTCCATGTGCTAACTTCCAACGAGCCTGCTCTTCGCTTTTATGAAAGGCATCGGTTCAAGTAAGTTAATACCCTTATATTACAATGGACAATAATCGTTTAAGTATTAATACTTAAGCACATAGGTATTCTCTTAAATGGATTTTACTTTTAGAGTTCACAAGTTTCTTCCCTATTACTATTCGATCGCTGGCCGTGCCAAAGATGGATTCACTTACGTTCTTTACTTAAATGGGGGGCATGGTCCCTGGGAACTTCATGAGTACATTCAACATTTCTGTGAAGTAAGTTTTAATTTTTTATCCCTATTTTGCTCTGCATTATAATATACAGAATTTATTAATTTCAAACTATTTGTTTATTTTCAGATGGCTGTTTGTTCTTTTCCCATGTGGTTTGCAGATCAAGTTAGGAAAGTAGTTCATTCCATAATAGCGCAAATTCAATAAACGTAGTGTCAAATGCCGCTAGACTTTTATGATATTAATTTTATGGTTGAAGTCAAATATTTAACATTATTTGCTTTAATTAAAAAACCAGATAAATACGGATTTCATGCCCTTTAAAAACGCATGATATAATTGGCCGTATTTAATTATTTTCAGTCATTATTTGTACTTGATTTGTGTAAATAGGTAACAGCAATTTTAAACTTTAATCGGGGTTAAAGATAAATATAATTGAAACCTTTACTACATAATAAGTAAATTATAACTATATGAATGACATTATTAGGTAAAAGTAGAGTAGTACCTATTTACATAGTAGAAACATTGAACAACTTGAAACTATTGGCTGACTAACAAACTATAACAATAAGAGAAGAAATTAATTGTAGTTAATAAGAAATGTTTTTATAGCAATATGTTTAACTAGCCATCAAGGTAAATATTTCCGATAATTTTCTACCTATTAAAATTGCAAATACGGAATGCGTCTTTTAAGTTATTTTTATAAAAGACTAATCGAGTAAACCAAGTTATACAAACTTGTAATTTAATCCTGTTATTTCTAACTGTTGTTTAATTTATACAAAGTTCCGAAATTAATTATTGGGTAATCTGTCAGAATCCTTCTGAATGGTACTCTAATATTGATAATTATATAGTACATACTCTACATATTATACCCTAGTTCAACGTAACGAATAATGCAATATAAATAGAATAATTTCGTATAAATTGTCGGAGCACCGCACTCTCTGCCACTTTTCAATTTAAAACTGTCTCAAAGTACTTCTAATTAAGTATTTGCGAATACGTATAAATATATGCGTTATGATATCGACTTGTAGCAATTACAATTACATATACCATACCATATTATAAATATAAGTGAACATTATGAATGAGTTTCGAGATTGCGACTAAACGAATATTGGAATGTTACATGATTACCTTATGTATCTTATAAGTGTTATGGGACTGTTTTACCTCTTTGGATTTTTTTAACTTTGTTTCTGAATGTTCTGAACAATATTAGGGGAAATATTTTAAAAAAATCTTTTAGAATTCGTAGCTTTTTATCTTATAAGTTTTGTTGTGTATTCATCTGTATCTTTCAAAACTACACAGCACCACAAGTCATTATTAATTGAATTATTGATCATATCTGATTGTTGAGCCATTTTAATTCTACATAAGTTATTGTTTATAAACTTTATAGATTCTGTCTATTTGTACATAGAGTTAAAAGCTTATAAAGCTTTAGTTTTTGTCCAATGAACTATGTAATATACCAATACTGGCAAAGGTCAAATTAAATACATGGTATATTCAGGTACTTGGTTTGTGATCAATAGAAGCGTTTAGAACAAGAATCAAAGCACATTGAAATAATTAAACGTGGATCTAGCTTTGTATTTACCAAACATCTCTTTTAATTCTCATTATTCAAACAAATTGTTATAAAAATCAACCAAACTCTTTTCCAAATAGTTATAAGTAATTAATTCCCTTTGTAAAATAAATCACTTTTAAATCAACTCACGTGTAAATTATTAAGCCCAAAAGGGGATTTAGCAAACCGAGCATCCAAAAACTTTCCGGAAAAATGATTTTTTCTTTTTTATATCTCGTCCATGAAAAACTTCATCAGTTGTTTCTTCATACAGATCAGAAGGCTTCTCGGCATTTTCTTCTGAGCTTTCCTGGTTTTCCTCCGTGTCTACTTCCGAGTCGAAAGCCATTTCCGAATCTTCAATTTCCTTTGTAGCTGCAGACTTGTACAAATCTTCGCTTCTTTTCTTCATTGCAACCAAATCTTTCATGCTAATGCCACCAATATTTGCACACTTTTCAAAGGCATCTTTGAAGTAAAAGCCAACTTCTTCCTGCTAAAATATTAAAATTGATTGTTCATATTAATTAATTATATATTATTAATGGATCATAAGTATTGTATTGTATTTATATAACCATATATGGTATTATAGCAATATCTTTAAATTTAATTACCTCAAACCGTGCAGCATATTTAAAGGGGGTTGTAAAATCCTTTCCAATCGAAGTCCAACAATAAGTATTTGCATTTGCTTGAACTGGTATGATCCCAACGTCTTTTAAGATGAAGTGATTGATTGCAACCGTTTTGGTCTCAAATCTCCATTGAACAAGACGGCAAGAGGGTTCTGATATCAATTTCACAATGAAAATAACGCCAAGCCCCCTTTCCGCCCAAACTTTTTTGCCTGAATCAAACTTGAATGTTCTGGCTTCCCCAGCAAAAACTATGTAGAATCAATCGATTCAATTATATCATGTTGTTCATCTTTTAAGTATGTATGAATGGTAAATTACTATCAAACCTTGTTTTTAATTCATAAATAAGAGATATTATGAATGATTATTCGATGGCATTTAAATTAAGCCCTGGACTTTTCATAAGACGTGCTTACGTGTATCAATTCCCTGGAGGAAATTTTCGTCAGTATTGCTGATTAACATCTTAAGATAATCCTTCATGTCAATGTTTACAGTAGAGGATTCTAGCGCTTCACATTCCATTTTTAGTTTGTTTTCCTGTGATATAATGTTAATTCTGTTAATGTTAATTTTTTATCCACCACGTCCACCAGCCAATTGAAATAAATAAATTCAAAACATCTTACTCACGCTAACTTTCTCTCTTCACGATGTTATTGTTGGATTGAATCAGACCGACAATGAATCAGTTGACGTCCTTGACCTTGATTGATGTTTGAACGTTTGGGAAAATTGAGAACGAGAAAACCGAATTCAAAATGCCGCCTAAACTGACACTATAGTGAGTGCATGGTGCGTGCGTGTCTCAAAGGAAAGAACACTAAAAGTAGCTTTGATACATTTTGCAAAAACCCCTCCAAATATAGATGGAACCAGTTAATTGTATCAAAATATGCATGCAATAGCATAATGCAAGTGCAAATTTGCATAATTAATAATTAAATGTTAAAAAAACGATATAATCGTATACGCCAAATTCATATAAGTATTATATGCAATACAATGTAAGTATGCATACCTAATACCTAAAATTAAATAAAAATTCAGTTTGTGATATTGATTTATTATTATTATACCTAATTAATATTAATATAATAATTAATACATAATTGTATTGTATATTTAATACATAAAGTAGTCGGTTTAGTAAATATTATTATATGGTTATTGAATAACTTAAGGCAAAAAATTACTTTATATTAGCTTAACTGCAATCAATTATTAAGTAAATAGTTGAGAAGTTTGATTCTCAAATAAGAAAACCAAATTATATTACATACATGGTTCATGAAACTTGAAACAATCATTATTAAGATTATAAACACATAATATTTATATTATAGGTAGTCAATAATCACTTTTATCGTTAATCACACTACTCATCTTGCGCTTCATGGTCTTCATGTCCCAGAAGAAACTCTTCAGTAACTCCTGCTTGCATCGCCAGATCGACGCTCTATAAGAAATATTTTATTACAATTAAATATTTTAAAAATCATTATTTAGTATTTCATAAAAAAACCATTCAAATTAATTCATAGTACACTACGATTGTAAATATGATAATAATAAAGGAAATCGTCTTACATCCGACATTACTGCAGAAAATGAATCAAACGCTTGCTGGTCTGGGAAGACAACTCTCATTCGGCTCTTGAACATATTGCCTTCTAAAGTCATATTAACTCCGTCCCATTCAAAAGTTAAATCACCGGCGGACTGTAATGGAATGAAAAAAATCAATTTAAATCTCAGCTTTTCTTACCATGACACTTTTCAACATTCGTAATTGAACGTATAAATGTATTTAGCAAAATATATTATTAATTAAAACTTACAGTGACATTAGTTTCAGCGGCAATATAATGATCAATTAACGTAACTCCTTCCAAATTATTGAACATCAGTCGTGCACAAAATTGATCTCCATCATAGATAATTTTGATATTTCCCGGACCCAAGTCAGTAAAATCTGCAAAAACAAAATAATTAAAAAAAATTGCGATTTGTGACGATTGTAATTATATAATTACAACTCATAATGTAAATTGATAGAGAGAAAATAGAAATTGATATTAAATAATTTAGAATATTTTTCCTTACTAATTCCAAATTGATATTCTCGAATAAAGAAATTTGCTTCATTATCAAACATGAGTTCATGTTCATCATCGTCCTCATCTTCTTGTTGTGCATGTGAAAGATAATTAACTCTAAATTCCTCGGTTGATTCGGATGGCTCTTCTAAAGAAAAGTCAGGGATGGTTCGCCCAATAAATTGCGAAAAATCAAAATCGTCAGGATCACAGCCAATACATCCAACACATGGCGTAAATTTCTCATCTTCGAAATCATAGAAATTGGGTGGAAGTTGAAGTCTTTCAGTTTTAGCTATGAGATCTGACTTTTTGTCTTCCACTTTTGCTCCCTCGGATTTACCGTTAATGAAGTTGATCATTCGTTCCATATGATTCTTAAATTCTTTAGTCTATGAATAAACAAACAAAATTTTAATAAGTAAACATTAAATTCAATAACATTATGAATTAATATTCAATAAAATTGTAGAGATTAAAAAAGATTCGAATTTTAAAATAATATTATCAATGTACCTTCTCTTCATTTCCGAATTTGCAAGCAAATATTTCTTTCTTTGGCCCTTCTTCCGCAAAATCAATGGCAGTCCACATAATTGCTTTTTCGGATCCCTGATAGAAGTCAACCTTCATACCCTTTTCAAGATAGTGATTACAAGCCAATTTTAAAACTTGTTCTCTCCACATCACAATACGAATCTTGAATTCATCGTCTTTGCTTTGGAGAATTTTAATATTTCCAACACCCCGTTCTTTCCATTCTTTAAGCAATGGGTCGAACCTAAGAACTTTAGCTCTTACTTCATGAATCAAATTTTCATTTTCATCTCCCTTCTTCACTTCCACAAGTGGAGGAAGGGGAATAACAGGTTGGAATTCAACATTTGGGACGAAATCATCAGGATGTTCATCAGTGCTTGTCGTCCTTGTTCTTTCGGTACTTGGACTGTCATTTGAAGTAGAAGAACCTCCAAACACGGGAGCCCCAGCATTAAAGAATCCAGTTGTGAATTTAAAAGGGCTGCCACCAATTGGCCCAGAGCTACCAATGCTTCCAAATGGAGAACTTTTTGCTAATTCTCCAAATCCAGGCGTAGAGAGGATGGTTGAAGTTCCAAATAAGTTTGGTAGTGGTGCTGGTCCTGTTGTCTCTTCTGTTTTCTGCGTGAATCCAAATGAGAATGGTGTGGCCAATGGGGCTTGTTGGTCTTTTTTAGGAGTCACAGCAGATTTATTGGCTGGATTTGGAGTTTGACAGGCGACACAAACAGCTTCAGTTTTCTTATTTGTGCA